>JAYJMB010041979.1:0-31998 GCA_036873735.1 Pouteria campechiana
TGGTTGTGGGTTAGGTATGCACCTTAACCTTCTACTCTTCTTATTCAAGGAAGCTCATGGTTGTGCATTAGGTGTGCACCTTAACCATGCATAAATAATCAATAAGATTTATGAAATTGGTGATCAAGCAATCACACAAATCAAAAGATTAAAATAAAATCCATGAATAAAAACATAGAATTGCATTAAATAATCAATAATCCAAATAACAAAGTTCATCAAAAAGGGCTACATCTTCACCCTAGAAAGATAAAATTAGTTCATGAAGAAAATAAAAGATACTCCCTTCATAAAGAATATCATACTGCAATTCTCCTTCTTAAATCGCCTTTGCTCTCTCGAATCTCCTTCTCCTCTCCTTAAAAAATCCTCTGAGTAGCCTATAAGAAAAAACCCTAGACTCCTCACTAAAGGACTCCCAAAACCTACCAAAAACAAGGCTTAAAAATGTAGCTTTTTTGCATAATAAAATAATATTAAAAAAGCATTAATCTGCGGTTTGATTAGCCGCTAGCGCCACCAGTGCCAACACATTGATCATCCCACCTCCTTGCTGCTTCAGCTCTGCTCCTTTGTTGCTTCGTTTGTCTTCCATCATTGCTTTATTGCTCCATATTTGCTTGCTTTCTCTCCTTGTCTCCACTCTCCAATAACCTAGACATGCAATAAAAACATGTGAAATTGGCATCAAACTACTTAAAGATTGCATGGAATTAAGTCTGGAAATATAAAATATAAGTAATTGAAATTCACTCATCACTACTTGACTTGGCACTTGAGAGAGGGAGTTGAGTGAATTAGAATTCATGGTTTATAAACAAAGAGAATAATCAATATATATGATGAGTTAAAAATGCCATAATTAAAACATAAGTGAAATCGATCCTCTAGAGCTTCTCTCTCTTGATTTCTTTCCACCAAGATTTGTTTACTTCTACTTCTACTTGACTACTGCCTACATCCTTAATTGAGTTCCTTCCAAATCAGCTTCTACCACCCCATATGATCTATGGAATAATAAAAAGCCTACTTTAGAAGGCTTACATCATAGGGATGTGTAGGATATATTCATAACCTTGCCCACAAATATGGAAAGTTAGGGCCTAGAGCTAATAAGATACTTGATAAGGTATTCTGACCACTTGAAAGGTTTTGTGATATACAGTGAACATTCATATGGCAGATTAACTGAGATTAAATCATGTGATGTAAACTTCCTAGAAAATGATTTCTCAAGCATTGGTGAAGTTAAGAAAGATCTTGAATTTGATGAGTTGCAAGATGCTTTAGATGATGCATCCTTATCTCAAAGGCAAGAGGATAATCCACAATCTTATCGAATGATGTTTAGAGATAATAGGAGCAACATCTTGCAAAATGGGAGTGTATCATCACATAATTCACAGGATCCACAAATATAGAAAAGCAAACATTGAATTATTCCCCATTGTCGCCTTGAAATTGAAGGAGAGTCCTTCATGAGTATTATTAAAGATGATGATGAGCCAGCTTCTTTTGATAAGGCTATAAAATTACCTACCTCCGATAAATGGCTAACTGTTGTATAGCATGAAATAGTTTCAATGGCTAAGATTCAGTTCTTAGCATTGAGCAATATCAAAAAATAGAAGAAGAGAAGATGATTCAAATGGGTCTACTAATACAGATGAAAGTAAAGTTACTTCAGGATGTGCTTTTATACTTATAGGAACAATAATCTCTTTAGAGTAGTAAGAAATAAGGATGCATTTTGTTGTCCATGATTTATATTATCTGTGGTTGATGGGCTAGTATCGAATTCAATAAATATGTTAATGAAATAAGTTTTCATATATGAATTTTTAGGCATATATCTAAATCTATGAAATTAATATCACAAGGCTTTAGATCGGCCTTCCGATACTAGTGATCACTGTGGTGTTGAGAAAGTGATCAAGATAAAAGATTACGGATACCATGTATACATGATCTCCTTAGCACTTAGAGAGAGAGAGAACAAGGGTTAAACAATTTTAAGTATTGCCTTAGTAAGACTAAGATGATACTAATTATCTAGTTGAATATGGAGTATGTTCACATCTTCGCATAGCCTATAAAGAGCTAGATGGAGAGTCATGTGTTAGAATCTCATATCAGATGCTTTAAAGAGCTAGATGGAGATTCATGTGTTAGAATCTTATATCAGATGCTTTGGGAGCGGCTAGATCATATTAGGGTGTGGCTAACTGGATCCCTATTTCATCACTGTGTGATCCCTATAGACTTATAGTCTAAATAATACTCTTTATGATTAGAAATTATGCCATGAAGTTGAAAATTGATGTTGCTACTTTAGCGTGTTATTCAAGAATTATGTATTATTCAATTTAACAAAATATGTCTAGGAAAGCAATCAGGTTCAAATGGATTGACATAAGTGTCTAAGAAAAAATCATTTAGTATCACATTAAGAGTTTGTAACTCATTTCTTGGGCAATTATATTGGATGAAGTTTTGATGTAACAAAAGTACAAATATGGTTAGACAACAAAATAATTTGTATTAAGTGCAAAGGATATCAAAGATGTCGTAAAAATGTGTGATTAAAATTGTTTGGAGTATTAACGAATGACAAGTTGTTGTGTTATGTTGGTTAAATGGTGACTTAATATGATATTCCTCATTAGTACCTTTTCTCATTAGGTCACACATTATCTATATGAAGTGAAAAACCATGCAAGATTGAAGATATCAATTTCACAGCTTGTAGATGGTGTGTCAACATTGTAATACAAATCCAAGTAGGTCTTAGATTGCACAGTTGCACAAGTGATTGAATAAGTCCCGAATCCTAGTAGGAATATTTTCTATGGTTATTCCTGGAATCCATCAGTTCTAGTCCCTAAGTATTTGTAACAAGTAAATGTGAGAGATATTCGTAGCCGACCCATAAAGTGGGAAAAGGCTTGTAAAGCAAATCGATCAGATCATAAAATCTTATGTTTTTGCATAATAAGGTATGTAACTTATCTTTAATTATCTATATGATAATTTCCAACACACTGCAACTCACATTCTAGTAATTTTTAAAAAGAATTTAATAAACATATATATTTCTATAAATATTTCAAAATTGTTAGTAAAACTCTAATTATAGATAAATGGTGCAGCCATATATCCAAATGCCCTTAGCAACGAATAATAGAGAAAATACTCTGTAGAGTTTTCTGGTGCCTCGCAGTTGTAGGTATGATGTCCTTTGACAGGGGAAGGTCAATAGTACTTCTGGTAATGTCCGTTCTTAATGGGCTTTAGAAATGTGGCTCAATGTTCATGCGAATGTGCAGTACTTCTTGGTTCATCGGACATTATTGGTGCGACTATTTGTGTCAACAAGTTGAAGGGTTAAACTTAAGAAAGGTGGAAAAGTCGGAGTAGGGAGTCATATTCGGCCAAAGGAGTCTCAATTGGCATTTACATATGCAACGTCTATAACTTGAGGAGTTCTTGCAGTGGAATGAGGTGCAACTTCCCGAGAATAAACAGTTTTATTTTTTAAACCTTTTTTGTGCAATTGCATGTCATGCATTGTCATACGCCATTGAGATGACGACACATATTTTGGATGACGACACAAATAACTATTGACAAATACAATTCCCTAAAAAATTTAAATATTTTATTGCCAAGATGACCCAATACAGGATATGTAGCTGCATATTTAGGTCACGAACATATGAATGGTATAGATCATTCACCCATGATCCTCTTTCATACAATTTAAATAACTTTCATACTGGAAGATACCAAGAAAAGCAAGCGCGTTAAACAAGCCTAGTGCCTTTTATTTAATTTCATAGATCTACCAAAATTGATGCAGCAAGCTATGGTTTTGAGCATAATATGGCTGTGGTTGTAGGACGTATAATTTCATTACAATAGCGGAGAGAGCCCGAAGAAGCCCATATGGCTATTGGAATGCCCTCTCCTTTTCTTTATATTTTGGGTCAATCTTAATACCACGTAACCAAGGAGTTTCACCAAGTAAAAACAACCTATGGTCAGTCAAACTTCAAATTCACTTGGCTGGGCCTTATCGGCGGAGCCGCCAGTTCCAGTGCCATCTTCGCCAGTGAGTGACTCTACATCTCTGGCTGCAATTTTCCCGTCATTCACCTTTGGCATATCGATCGGAAAGACCTCAGTGCTCACCATGGTGTTTAGCTTAACCATGTTCGCTGTGTGTTCCGGTAGCTTTTGCTCCTGAATATTGTTTGTCTTTCGGCCTCTGTAGATCATGTATAGAATCATCTGAAGGAGACCCAAGATGAAGCCCAACACGTTCGGCAACTATTCATGCGCCCAACAACATGAAATGAACCAACAGTTAAGTTTCAAAACTAACAAATGGTAGCAGTTAATCGGGCTGGCAATGAGCAAGCAATACGGGTCCAAATATCGAAATTCGAATTTAGGCGCTGATATGGGCCATTTAATTATTGGGACGTGAACTAACTTCATCTGCAGAGCTTTGCAGCCAACATCCCGACATGGTCTTGTGGAATGTGGCCCTCGTAAACAAAATGGGCCAATCTGACCCAATTCAACAGCTTATTGAGACTAATCAGCACTATCAACAACTTCCGTACCACGAAATGGAGCATTTTTGTGCTTTTATTTTAATGGTCCATCAGTAGAGATACCTATGTTAACTATTAAATGAACTAGAGGAGCTGAACACAAAGCAGTACGCATATTAGAGCATTGATGGATGTAAAGCACTTAGAATGGTGGGTTATAGTTGACACTTACAGCAATGAACAAGTCCTTCAATAGTATACCGTAGGCGAACCACGTAACAGCACTCAGTGTAAGGAAGAAAGACAAGGAAAAAGGCATGAACTCTACACTCTTCGTGCGTATTACAAGCCTCTACAAGATAGAAAATCATAATCAAATCAAGTGGAAACATGTGGTAGTGTATTGAAGAGTGATCACAAGTTGTGTTGGTTCTGATGCTGGTCCAGGCACTGTTCACCATCCAAAAGATCCAGCGCATCAATGTTAGATACGTCAGGGTTGTTGGTGTGTTGTTGGGCCTTATCCTATGCAAAGGCATGAAATAAATGGTTTTATCTTCCCTCCCTTTTTTGGCCCTTAGCTTGGTGGATTTTCTTATAAAATTTTGCAGTGTTTTTTGTGTTTACAATCATCATTGATTTTTAATCCAATACCAGCAAAAAAATTGTCCTCACCACGACGCTCAAAGGAGCGGCAAAGACAATAACTGAGAAGGCAACGCAGACCCATCCAAGGACCCGAAGACGCCGTGAGCCTTTTACTAACACTTGGGTCAGAAGAAGGATCAAAGAAAACACCCCAAAATTCAGCAACAGTAGTAGTTTAGTGGTCAACAACTGCAAATCAACATTCAAAACCATTTATCAGTGCAAGATATTGGTGTGGGTGTGCATGAGTGAGAGAGGACATTTCCCCGTATTAGATGGATTGGTATGGATCACTGAACTTCGTCTAATTTTGAGGATGTAAAACATATGTTTCATAAATAGCAGGGTGGTATAGACAATTTTATACACGTGTGCCAAATATCCCCACGGAAACTGTAGAGCAACTGGTGCATTACGGTTTTGGTGGTTTAAGGGTAAGAAAAATGACGAAAGTAAGTTTGTAGTACCTTAGCCTTCTTTGGAGCATAAGCTATGTACATCGCAATGTATATGGTTTCCACGACGCATCCAATGCTGTTGATTGTGATGAGAAGAGAACCATCGGGCTTTAGAAACGCATAATAGATCCAGAGCATTGCGCTGAACAATGCAACCACGTATGGGACTGATTGAAATCCTTCTGTTGATTTCTTGTTGTAAACACGATAAAATGTAGACCTGACGTGATTAAGAGTCATTTCTGATCAGTATATATTTCATTACCTCACGTAACAACTTACTAATATGAATGTGTGTGTGTGTGTATGTGTGTGAGTGAGAGAGAGAGAGAGAGCGAGAGAGAGAGAGAGAGAGAGAGAGAGATTACACTGGAGCAAGGTACACCACGAAGGAGATTATGTTGCCTGCAAAATTAATAGAGAAAAAGAAAGAGAGAAAGATTTACTAACCTATATTTAAAGCCATCAAAAACCTCAAACAAAATATGATAACTCTGCAAACATATGAGAGCCCTGCCTATGCAAACATGAGTGCACATGCATGCTGTGAGAAACGTGTGGAAAACCAGAGCTCTTGGTCCGGAAGGCCAAACTATATATGTGGACCATCTTACCGAAAGTTAGGCTATTTAGTTACTCAACCTAGGCCACATCATAAATATATGTCTCTAGAGTACCAGAACACTTGTCTGTTACAATACGTATGCTTGTGTGTGAACGGACAGGGTCCACGCTAGTGGAGTCAGTGTAGCCAATTAATTAACAAAACCCACAAAGAAAGTCTATTTCATTAGTGCTATTTTCTTCACAACATAAAAGAAGTGTGCCTGTTAAACTGCTGAAGAAAATAAAAAAGAAGTGTGCCAGTTAAGCTGCTGAAGAAAATAAAAAAGAAGTGTGCCAGTTAAGCTGCTGAATGAGTAATATGCACTTTTGGTAAGTAAGCCAAGGAATCAAAGTGCGCCAACCAATTAGTGGAGTACTTGGAAAATATCACTGTTGATTGAAAGCTATTTTTTCCTATACATCCAACCACCTCATCTCTGAGTTGTTGAAAATGACTAGAGCCTTAAATTCCAACGTAAAAGCATTAACACGAGGTCAAGCACTTTGCCTTTTGTTGCCAAGTTATCTTTCGTTTGATTAAAAACACTTGCAAAAGCGGCATGAATGTCAGAGATCCAAGCCGTCATATTTCCAAAACCTTGGAACAACATTAATTACCAGGAAAATGCGTAAAGAAAGCCTTTACATGGTTAAATTTCATACCCTACGGTGTAAAAAAAGAAAAACAAAGTGGAAAACAAAAAACAAGTATTCAAAGCAAACTCAAAAGAATGAAATAAATGAAGAAAAACGGAATATCACAGAAAAAAAAGGGGAAGAAAAATGAATTGACGCCGGTACATGTGCAAGTATAGCACAAATTTGAGAGGTTAATCTGTCCATTGAGTAGGCCTCATTCACTATATATTTTCTGATTTAAGTAAAAATTAGCAATTTAGCTACACAGCGAACCAAAATGTGCAGAAAGAGAAGATTGCTAGAACATTTTTCTTCCTGTTCGTGCGTGTTTCACGCTGCAATGTTGTGATTGATATGGCCCACCAAGATGGAAATAAAGTTGAGACACCATGAATGATATATGGCGAACATGACTATTCCAACATATGCTAAGCATGTAAAAAGAGTAAAATAACTGAAAAAAGAAATAAATCAAAGAAAGGGCAAGAATGAGAAAATGTGACTATTGCTATTGCCTAAACAAATTCGTTAAAACAAGCCCAGAACAAAACTAGCGAACAGCTTTAGGAAGAAAATGAAGATGAGGAAGAAGACACATAGGCGACAGCCCATGGAAGCAATCTGTCTGTCTATATACCTAAGAGGCCAAAGGCAAAAGCCCATGGATGATGGATGGTAAAGATAGCCATCTCTAGCTAGAACACTTGAAAATAGAAAGGGGAAGAAGCAAGGAGCTGAGAGGAGATTCAACTGCAGAGGCAAGGGCTAAAACCGTAGCTTTGAGGCCCTCCCACTCAAATGCTAATAAAACAAGGGGTTTGGGAGCCAATCCCCGGATTGCATGTACGAGTAGGTGGTGTGGGCTTCATGCATGAGTCTTAGAAGTACTAGCATTTATATAGGCGAGGAAGAATGTCATCCGCAGCCCTCAGCCTGACACGTGCGCACCTTCTGCACCCGACAGTCAACATGTGTGCAGAGAGATCCGTCGGGGACTGCATTTTGGCTGCATGCTTTCATCCAAAGCAGGTTCAATCTCAGCCGTCCATTGTGTACGCAATGGTGGTCAATGTCCATGTTCAGAACTTCTTCGATGGGTGGCAAGTGTGGCACACGTGCGCGTGTGGGGGTGGTCCTAATTTGAAACCATGTGGACGGGGAGCATGCGATGCAAATGGTTTTTGTTGCATGAATGCAATGATTCATGGGGCAAGCAACCGAACGGATGTGAGCAAAAGGAGTTTTTACGTTACTGGTTTGAGGCCACTTCACGTGACTGCATTAGGGGTCTTGGGCGTTTCTAGCTGCCCCCACAACGGAATACGCGCCATCCTTCGTTTCTTCTCAGCCGTACACGTCAGCTGACCTGTTGTCCACACGCCAAGCTGTTCGCCAAACCATACTCGCGCGAGTAACATGCATTCGTGAGTCTCATTATGGATCGTATACGCTCACTTGCTGAAAGGGACCCGAAAACAATTCTAATCTCATGCGAAAATGATGTATCATGGTCGTCTAATGACTCAGAAATCATGTGATTTTACGTGTCAGACGTACCACAGTTGCAATCGAGATTTGTACCGTTAGAAGAATAATGCGATTGTACCTATCAGACGTACCATTGTTCCCAGTTGAAATTTGGACCGTTAACAGTCCTACAAAGAGTTTACGGAAAGTAGAATAGATCCGACTTCGCTGTCAACCTCAAATAATGGATTGGATGGTGTCCACATTTACGAACTGGTAGAAGATTGGCCGTAGATAATCAAACTCGCGCGAGTTTGTTAGGAAGGATTTCCCGGTGTGGGGGTTGGTGTCAAAAAAAATGAGCTGTTCTTGTCCGTTCCTGTTTGCTACCGACAAGAGCATATAAATACAAGTACAGCACAGACGTGGCAATGCAAGGATTTCCCAGGAAGCCATGAAATTGATGATGGGGTAGGATGGAGCAGAAAAAAAGGCAAGCAATCTTTAACTAATGAGTGTTGTTATTTGGCCATGAAATGAATAAATGGTTGAAATGAAAAAAGTCAACCCCCATGATTTTGCATGTGATTGGACGACTGGATCGACCAATGTTGATTTCCTGTTGTAACTTACACCGAATCGATTCCATGATTTTGATGATTCGGACCTTGATGCATGCATGACACGTGTGGATTTCAAACGGCATGCCATTCTCCAATTCATCTCTCTAATGTGCCTTGTCTCTTTCTCCGCCTCAGCTTTCTCCCTAGCATAGCTGTTTTTCTCAACTCACCATAGATTGCGAGAAGATGTCGCTTGAAAAAAAAAAGTATTTTTGTAGAGGCCATCGTCTTTATATTTAGGTACCTTTTACCATCGTCTTTATATCTAAATGACTTATTAATTCAATAAAATGAGTATATTTATTTTGAATAATGTGCCAAAATTAAATTATTATAATCTGAACAATTGCATCTAAAAATTCAAGTGTTACAAGACATTTCTTTTGAAATATTTATTTATTTATCAATGGGTAGGAAGAGAAGAAAGAAAAAATTTATTTTGCTTCATAAGATGTTTACTCATCCGGATCAATCATATAAAAGGTACGACAACTTAATAAGTTATTTTAGTTATATATGGGTAAAAAATCTAGGAGAGGCTTTTTTTCTTCCTTGTTATTTTTTTTGTTAAATCAAAACAACTTCCATTGCTGGAATGATTGGTTGTTTTTTATAATATAGTCTGACTTTCAAGGTTGCTTTAAGGAGCTATTTAATCAGAGGAAGAAAAGATACTAACGGGCTTATTATAAAATAATTCAGGCGTATTTTAGAATTTATGGAGAACATAAGTGTGCTTGTAGGCCAGAGCGTATCCATATATCGTCTGTCTGCAGTCTTTTTTATTTATTTATTTTCTCTCTGCTTATATTGAGATGCTAATGATTGAAATAGGCTTGCAAACGGACGCGGTTTGCAAGTAACCTGTAGTTATCTGCCAGGGACATCACCCGCAGTTTCATACTCTGCCACGTGACTTTGGTAAGCGCGGGATGCCACGCAATGTATTAATGCGGACTACTGGTGAAAACCGTAGGAAGTATGATTGTCGGTGCCTTTTCCAGCGTATTTTTTAAAGACTAGCCTTTTACAATCTAAAAATGTAATTTGATATTTTAAGATTAAAATTATTCAGAAAATCATAATTAAATAATTAAATAGTAAACTTATATGAATCATAAGGGATAAATAGTAAAGATGAATATTTTTCTCATTAAAATATAGATTTGAAAATTCAAGAGTCAATTGTTATATGACTTAATTTAGCATAAATTAAATAAATTTTTAGATTTTATCATTCTATTATTAAATTATGTGTTTAATAAATATAAAAAATATATCCAGTATAAAATAAATTAGCAATATAATCACTCATCTTTACTACTCGTCCCTTGTGAATCATAGAACATGATTAGTTGAAAACGTTTTCACAATACTTGTGGTGAAAATGTTTCATATTTTTATTTTAAAACATGTCTTTTGATGATTCAATTCATTAATGATGTTTAATATTAAGTATTTAGCTATGATGAAAAATCACATCAATTGGAGACTTAAATGAGTTTTGAAGTTCATTTTATTTGAAAGTTAACATGCATCTTTTAAAATTGTCTAACTGATTATGATTTACTCAAGTCTCCAATTGAAATAATTTTTTATATCTTAACTAAACACCTAATGCTAAACATTACTAAAAATTTTGATTATCAAAAATTGTGTTTTAAAATAAAAACTAGAATATTTTCATTATAAAATAGGTGAAAACGTTTCTTCTGCAACAGTGGTGAAAATATTTCTAGTAGTGGAAATATTTCACCACTGTGGTGAAAATGTTTCCACGTGATTATTTCCCATGAATCATGCGTTGGTCCCAAAGCTTAGGCAAATACCCAAGAGGGGGTGAATTGGGTACTTAAAAATTTGTTAAACCCCTTTAAGATCAAACGTCCCTCTAGTAATCAACCAAATCACTCAATCAATGTACAAATAAATAAGACACAAGAATTTTTATAGTAATTCGAGTAAACACCTTATTCCACTCTTCCAAGAGCACTCTTCTCTTAGTGTCTTGGGTTCCACTATCTCCAATGGCAGAAATACAATTAGTGCACCCTACATTTTTCTAGATTCTAGTTCTAGGGGGCGTATCTATAGTGCTCCCAATACTATTCTAGATTTTTGCTTTAGGGGGCGTAAACATAGTACTCTCAGCACTCTTCTAGATTCCAGCTCTAGGGGGTATAGACACAGTACTCCTAGCACTCTTTTAGATTCCATTTTTAGAGGGCATAATTATAGTGCTCTCGACACTCTTCTAAATTTCAGCTTTAGGGACCATAATCACACTGCTACTAGCACTCTTCTAGATTCCAGCTCTAAGGGGGGCAAATAGTTCTTGTCTGCACTCAGACAATCACAGCTCTTCTTAAGTCTAGTCTCAACCACTAGCTGAAAGAAATTAAAATAAATAAATATCAAAAGTTAAAGCATAAATACTTCTCAATAAGCATAGGGGAAGATTTCTTAAGATTAAATGCAAAAGTAAATGATCTTCCTAAAAGGTGGTTAGGAGCCTTAAAAGAGAGTTGAGGAAGGTTTGAATGTGAGGCTCACGACTCTTAAAAGATGCAGAAGTTTTTAGCTCAGTTTAGTAAATGCTTTCAAGAGGGTATTGAATATTTTATTCGATTCTTCTTATTGATCCAACGATGTTACATTTATAATTGCTTTAAATTCCAGCTGTTGGTGGTAGGTGAACTCCATTAACAAAAGAAGACCATTCTGATTAGCACATTTAAATTCTTTGACTTCTGCTTAATCATCGTCTGTTGAAATGCCTCCAGTATTTGTAGAGTCCCATAGGATAGCTTAACCCAAGAAGAAAGGGGTGAATGGGTAAATAAAAATTCATTGCTTAACCCCTGTTGGATCATTTTCCTCTTTTCGTGCTTGTGTGTGGTGTGATGTAAAGTAGATAATAAAAATAATAAAATGCATGAAAAATAAATCATATGAGCAAACACATGCACACAGACAAGATAATTTTTATAATGGTTCAGGATCTCATCCCTACATCCACTCTTCTAAGAGTACATACTAATTGCGCCTTGGTGTGAGGCCCTCCAAAATTTTTGGAATGTGACAGGTGTGTCCACAAGTCAGAAATGGATAGTGCCTACTTAAAGTGTAAAAATTCAAAGAAAGTATTAAGATAAATAGAAAATCATGATGAGTATGAGTAATGAAATGAGTAATGTAGTGTTCAGGAAGGAATTACAGTGATGAAAAGAGGGTTATAAGGCATGATAGGCAAGCTGCATATGTACTTGAGGATGTACACCTCTGGAGCACTATAATTGAATAGGTTTAAAATACTCCATCGTCACTCCCAAACCCCATTTACATTCATCTCTCTCCCAACATCCGACCTTGTTTGAGAAATTCCCAAGCCTTACAAATTTTGATGTTAAAGTACAAGAGAATTGAAGGCCAAGTGATCGGCATCATTCTAACATTAAAGAAATCTCAATTGTGGTAAATTTAAACCGTAAAAGCTTATGGAAAGAGTGGGTTTTCATTTTTCAATCGAATTCTATGGAGTTCAATTGGAGTAAAGTGACTGGTAAGTAAATTGGTTATTCATTTATTATTTTTGGTAGGTAGAATCCCTAAATTCTAGATTTTTGAAGCAAATCTCCATAATTGGGAAGCTAGGGTTTAGGGAAAACATGATTTGAGTGATGCAATAAATGTTTAGCTTATGAATTAGAGTATAGATCTTATTAAAATTGATATATATGTGGGTTGGGACAAAAACCCCCATTTATAGATGACAACTATGTTGAAGTCTGGAACTTGCACTCTAGATGTTTGATGAAATGGCAATTAGAAAGGTATAGCATGCTTAATCTATATTGACGATGCCATAATAGCTTTCGAATGGAGTGAAGTTGGGTTTTGGGAAAAGTTAGGAAATGGGGAAAATGTAGAATTCTTTATGAATTGGATAAGTTGAATGTTGATTGGGATAGCATATATGTTAAGATAAGTGTATATGTAGTCTGGGTAAAGAATTTTAGGTTAATCTTATCCTAGAAAATGAACGTTAAGTAATGCCTCCTACATGTTTGATGAAATGCCCTTAAGAGATTTATGACATGATTAGCTTCTACTAATGGTCTCATAATCATCTCCTAAGCAAAATTTGAGTAAGTCATAGAATAAACCTTAGTTAGCAATAGGTTAAGGAATTTGAGACTTAGTGTAGAAACTCAATTGTTTAGTTTGTTGCATTCAAATAATTAGGAGGTATGTCATTTCAATGTAGAATCTTCAAACGAAGCAACAAAGCTTGTAGAGCCCAAGCTTTTAGTAAACGAAAGTTGCGGGAGGGTGATTCCAAGGTAAGCAGATTATTTTTCTATAATTATTGATGTTTGAATGAAAGTTTATGAAATTCATGCAAATGGGGTTGAAATTAGATAAGCATTTTGTATGATATATTTATATTCTTAAAAATGATTAAGATATTATAAGAATTATGAGAATCATGAGTTAAAGGAAAGAATACAAATATAGCACAATGACTTGATGCAATTTGACATGATTATATAAGTTATAACATACTTAGAGGAATGTGGAAAATTCAATTGATGTATACGTGAGAAGAACAAAAGTTTTTATGTATGTAGATGAGATACAATTAAACATAAATAAAGCATAAAAAAGGAAATGTGAACTATGGCAATCAATAGTATAAAATAGGATGGATTGAAGTAAACTTAAGAATGAAAGAAAATAGGTCAAGAGGATAGAGGCAGACGCCCGCTGCCACCAGCACTGGACATGTTGAATGACCATCAAGGAGGCAGAGGGGCAGCGCTGCCAACGTTGGTGCATTGACAGGCAACATGGTATATTTTATGATTTTTATATTGTATATTAGTTGTTTTATTTATTTAAGTGTATTTATTATAATTATATTAATTGAATATATATATATATATTATTGTTAGAGAAATTAAGAAAAATATAAAAAGTAAAATGTTAAGCTAAGTAAAAGGATGATACATAAATATAATACTTGGGATTTATGAAATAAATTGATATACATAAGAAAGCATTAAATTATTGAAGAATTATTTTATGATTGAGTTAAAAACTAATTAAACAAACATTTGTTGAGTAATTGTGTTGAATGCCTAATGAATTGTTGATTTTGTGAAATCGGGTTTGGGGTGCCAGCCGAGATGACTTACTTGGTTATCTAGGATCCCGCCCTGACAGGGCTTTGTTATTTGATGCTGCCTATCCTGTCGAAGAGGTCTAATCAACCTATTGGATGTGTGACTCTTTTAATTACTTAATAGGTGTGAAAGGAGAACTTACAATTCCTAAAATGCAGTGAGGGCGAGATACCATAAATATTAGTTAGGAGTCTCGTAACACTCATAAAGGGAATTGTAGGGAAGGATTGGACCACACTAAAGTGGTAAGAAAGTTGAGTCCAATTGGTTGTGGATGCCACTTGATTAGGGTTAAAACCACTTTGTTTTACCTTTATTGTGGTTGCCACTTGATTGTGGTTAAGACCACTTTGATTGTGGCTATGCCCAATTGATTGGTGATCTCTTGAGCATGGTACAGGCAGTAGGTAAGTGATGACATGATTAGGAGAAATAAGATGAAATGATAATTATCATTGGAATAACATGAGTAAATAGTATCATGATAGTAGTTCCATTTGCACAAATTAACATTTTATTCTGTCATTGTATTTTCCTATTTATTATTTTGATATATATATATATACTTGCTTATAGAGTTCCCCAAACTCACCCTATTTTATTAATTTTTTTAACAAGTCGGAGGCTCAAGCCCAACGAGGGGTTGGAGCTCAAGAAAGGGATAAACCATGATTTCTAATAGTTTTCCTATTTTGTGATATTTTGGGCATGTATATAATTATAAAGTTGTAATTTGTGAATTAATCGATGTTGTAAATGATGTAATCTAGGTATAACTCCCAAAACTCTTGCATGTCATTTTCTTAAAAAAATATAAGGTAAATTTCCACACTCTGTAGCTATGTGTATACATATATAGGCTATGATTGTAGGCGTATATGGATTGTTGTGAATGAATGTACAAGTTAAAGTGGATAGGTTCAAGGGAGACTCTGGCCGTAGTTTCTCTTGTTACTATTGGAGTAGCGCCTCGAAAGGCAGGGCGTTATACTTGGGTTCCACTATATCCCATTTGGAAATACATAGTGCTCCAAGCACTCTTCTGGTTTTCACGAGCTCACCAGGAAACTCACTGGTTTTAAAGATCACCAATAAACTTATTGATTTTCAGAGGTCACCAACAACTCATACAATATGGTTTTCTCGAGCTCACCACAAACTCACTGGTTTCAAAGATCACCAGCAACTCTCTAGTTTCAAGTTTACCAGAAAACTCATACACTTTTATATAGTATTTCTCTCAAGCACAGGGAAAGATTTGATCTATTGTTCAGATCTATGTAATACAAAAAATCTTCCCATAATGTAAAGACAATGGCCATAAGGATACATAGATTGAAGCTCATGAAAGATATATACGGTTTAAGCTATTGGCCATGTGTGGAAGGATTTACATAAGGTTAAGCGCATCTGAAAAGTATTTCTTCACCACCTTTGAATCATCCTACCTTTTCTCCTTAAATAGCTTCTTCATATTTTTGACCATTGGAGAAGATGAGTTCCATTGAATGCAAAAACAAGAGCAGCATTGAATGAATAAGACAGTTTGAGTTTTCTATCATTGAAGTCCAGGTCTTTCTATTTTGTCTCGAGCTACTGCATCGCCGTTCAGAGAGAAGGATGAGCTATGTTAAAAGGTATTCCTCACTTGACTTGTCACATCTTTGAAAAACCTGCAGCACCACTTGCTGTTGAAAATGGTTACTGATATAGGTCTACACAATGACAGCTCGATTATAGATGCCATTTGAATGCTAGTCACATAAATTGATTTTCCTCTGACAAGTCACGACCTCTCTCTGTCTGCATTTGTCTACCATAAGTTGTAGACGGATTCATCCATAGGTTTGTCTGTCAGTTGAGCTTCCATAAGAGTGATTTTGCAATTGAAAGTAGCAGACAAACTTTGAATGGCATAGATGAAGTTGAACTGACTGATAGAAAAACCCTGCTTTGTTCTACCTAAATTCTTCCAGGAGATTTGTCTGTTGGTCGATCTTTTATGTATGTACTTTGTTTGTTGTAAATAATAGACTAACTCTGGGTGGTGTTGATGAAGTTAGACTAATCGAGTAACAAACTCTCCTTTGTCTATAAGAATAGACAAAGTGTGATGCTCTTCTTTTGTTCTTCATTGTTTATTAGAGGTGGCAGGCAAAGTTTGCTTTGTCTTGCGCTTACAAATGAAGTATAGTATTGTTCTTTTGTTCCTCATTGTCTGTTGGAGGTGGCAGACAAAGCTTGCTTTAACTTGCTCGAACAAACGAAGTATAGCGTTTGTCTAATGTAAGCGATAGATGAACTATGTTCTGCTTTGTCTTAGATTGAGTACTTTGCACGTCACATGGGTTTGTCTATTGTAAGTTGTAGACAACCATGCTTTTGTCTATTGAAGTCTCTTTTTGGTCCAAGCAGCTCTTTGTCTATTCAATTTCGTCTATACTCACTCTACAGCTTCTATTTTGTCTTTTGCTTTGGCTAATGCTTTGTCTGTAGTAAGTAACAGATGACTTTTTATCCACAGACAAAGTGAAGTTCTTCAACTGTTCTACACATTTTGTGTAACAGAAGGGGTTTGTTCTTGCAACTCCTTTATTTCTTCAATCTTCATTTATTTGTCTTGGCTCAGTTGAAGTTGCACTCCCTTATTTGTTCAAGTTTCTTTTTTGTCTTCAGACAAATCCATTCTTTTAACTTTGTTGATTAAATAAAGTTTTCTTCTCTTTGTGCATGACTGTCTAGCTGACAATCTCTTCTTTCTTCTTTTGTCTGAGTATTTGATGGATTTTGTTCTTCTTTCTCTATCTCAAACAACCTTTGTCTGGTCAGTGTAGACAATTTGAGTTTCTCGAACAACTTTATACTCTTCGACCATGTCTTCATCTTCAACTCCATTTGTCTTGCATTTATCAATGAAGTTTTCTCATTATATTTAACAGACAACACAAGCTTGTTGTAGTGCATCTTTGAAGCCTTGTTTTTCCCAATGAATTTACTCATGGAAGTCTTCTTTTAGACAATGCAACCTTGCTTATCTTCAGCTTTCTTTTTCTTTTTCTTCTTCTTCTTCCACGATCTTCATCAGTTCAGCTCCTTTGGAACATAATAGTTTGTTATAGATGATCATGATCTTGCACTTGAACTTTTTTGTACTTGCTACGTTGTTAGCTTTCATATTTATTAACATAATGTATTTATCCTCATATGGTTTAATCATATTGTAGAGCAAGGATAACATATATGTCTATTAGTACATAATATAAAAGCTTAAGAAACTATGGTGTATAGTATGATTGGACAAATTTATGATGTAAAGATTAATTAATGTTTATCAATTTATAATCATACATTCATGATGCACGCACCATAAAGTGAAGACTATATATTTGTGTAATTAAACATTTATGATTATGTGTTTATGTTAATTAATTTTTATCAATTCATAATCATATATATAATTGTTAGAGGTTTAAGCATACAGGTTTTTTATCTTAATACAAGTTTTGTTATCATCAAAATCATATATAATAATGTTGACAACATTGACCTTGGAGAAGATGATTTCCTCATTCTTAATAGGTATCGGTTGAAGAGTTGTTGCAATGGCTGATTCTTTCATTAATATGGAAAGGGCATTATTAATCCTGAACGAAGAATAACAATTCAGTTTGTCCGTTGCTTGTCTTTACTTATGATAGATAGAATATCTGTCTAGTTGTTTATCAAACAAAGTCTCTTCATCTTCTAGTTTATCCTTGATAAGTACCAGAAGAATCGTACAAGTATAGACGAATCATCATTCAATCTCTTTGTCAGTTGGATTGTCTGTTATAAGTAACAGATGAATTGTAGAAGCGTAGATGAATTATCTTTCCGGGGCTTCGTCTGCTGGATTATCTGTTGTAAGTAACAGACGAATTGTTGAGGCACAGACTAACTATCTTTTCAGCACTTCGTTTATTGGATTGCTTGTTGCAAGTAATAGACAAACTGCAGGAGTGCAGATGAATTGTCTCTTCAGCACTTTGTCTATTGAATTGTTTGTTCTAAGTAACAAACAAATTGTTGAGGCGCAGATGAATTATCCTTTTGTCTGTTGGATTGTCTGTAGCAGGTAGTAGATGAACAAACAAACTTTATTGCTCCGTCTTTCTCTGCTTTTTACAGACGATAATTAGCTTGATGAGTTGTTTGACTATGGCTCACTTATGATAGACAAATTTTGTTGTATGTATATTGCTTTGCATTCTTCAAAGATAATCTTCACTTTGATAGACGAATGGTGATGGTTGATTCCCTTTCATTTTAGCTTTGACTATAACGGTACTTCATCTTTTGCTTTTATACTTGCTCAAGTCATTTGTCTTTTCAGATAGACAGATTGACGGCTTGGAATATCTCTTGTGCTCATTTGTCCGTGGGGTCTGCAACTTGATTCTGCATCCTAAATACTTGGCAATAACCATTAGTGTACAATCTTTAATCAAGTTTTGTTTGTCATCGAAACCATGCATCTATACTAACATCATGTATGCTTACTGTTTAATTATTTATCTTTTAAATTAAAAAATATATATAATTTTATGAGAGATTTTAACTTAATACTAGTGTTGTTAGAAATTAAGACTACTGTTATCAGAATTAATCAGTGGTTGAACTGGCCAAACATACAGTTTACAATCCGACTGGTTTGACCAACTGGTTCAACCAGATGAACCTTTTTTTTGAAAATAAAAAAAAATACAACATAATTTTAAAAAAATCTAACCATAGATATTAATCTAAATATATAAATCTTTTGTTATAATATCATATAAATTTAATTTATTCTTTAATTCTATTAAAAATATTCAAATTTTAAAAACTCCGTTGACCGGTCTGGTCAAATTCTTATAACATTGCTAAAGACGAAGTAAATTTGTATTTTTAGATTACAAAAAACCTAAACTTAAAAAAGTATAGTGGAGATTCGTGTTACACTATTGGCTCTCCACTTTTAACTAATTTCACTTGTAAACGGTGTAAATATGTGGCATAGCGGAAAACACATTGGGGTGATATTCACAGCATATAATTGCAGGTTATATATAGCAACTAGTGTTTGTTGCAAACTAAGGGTATATTAAAATAAATAAAAGAGAATAATTAAAAAAATAGATAATACTAAAACATTAAAAATTGAATTGTTATGAAAAATACATGTTAAATCAACTTCAAAATTTCAAATCCAAGCCATCAATTAGGGGTGCAACTTGGGTTGGGTTGACCTAAACCCACCCAACCGAACCCAACATTTCTAAGGGTTTGGGTTCATTAGTTTTTAATTTGGGTTAACTCAAACCCAAATTCATTTAACCCAAATTCAAATTTGGGTTGGGTTTGGGTTGATGGCAATCCAACCCAAAACCCGCCAGAATTGTATATTATTAGTTACAAAACTAAAATCTATAATTTTTTTGCTTCTCATAATTCATATTACATTAACATTGTTCCTTCTTTTTGAATTTTTTTGGTAAAGTACAAATGACCTATCAATCTCATATCATTCCCATGATCTCTATCTCTATTCTTATTACAAGCGTATTTTCTTCTAGTCGATCTTATCTCTCTGGTTTCATCCTCATCTCCATGTCTTTTTAAAGTCAAAACCAATTATGAACATCTAACCTTATATCCTAAGGTTTTCAAAAATTCTTATTTTTATCCTCATACCTAAGTGTTTTAAAGGCCCCAAACCAAAGTCGTTTAGCAATACAAGTGCTAGCATATGCAATCATTTCTCTCCCAGCTTTTCATTTCTTTTTTTTTTTCATATTTCTGAGCGAAGTGACCATTAGGTTATAAATATCCAATCACACTTCAACTTGAACTCAAATGACCTAAGTTGCACCCTTAGAATTTACATATTAGAGTACCATACAGTAGATAGCTTACACACCAAGGAAACCAACCATGTGAGTATGAAATTGAATAGTCACTTTTTTACTTATTCACATAACCTGAACTCAACCCAAACCCGACTTACTAAATTTAGGTTAAGGTTAAGATTTTAAAGTTAGGGTTGGGTTAGGGTTAGGGTTGACATAAACCCGATCTCTAATAACCCGAGTTGTACCCCTACCACAAATCATGCTAGTACAATTATACATCAATGCGGTACGTAATACCAACATGCTACAAGATTTTTTCAAGAATTTGCATTGTGGCATTCTATATTTTGGGAAATTTCAAAAATTATTTTGAAATTCTAAATACAAAACATTAAATATAAAACTATTGTAAAAATTATAGAAACAATTTTACAAATTATAGGGACAACAATCATTGTCTTGCAACCACATGAGGTTACAAGCACATGAGGAAATTGCTATTAAGCAAAATTTTTCCACCATGCCAGAAGGTAAAGCATGGTTTTAATGCTCCAATTGAGTTGGAGGTGATTCATCGAACTCAAAGCATAATCTGGTTGGATCCAAGACAATCCGATGCTGTGAGGACTACTTTAACCATCCATATGTATGGGTCCAACATTCCTGTCACGAACAGCTATTATATTGTTACACTTTTGCAGGCCCATCACATGTTTCAAAACCTTACTTTTCTTATTGCTGCTTATGCAATAACAGTAGGTGATGCAAATGCATTCAAGGATATTGTCCTGTGCATGAGGTCATCTGCATTTCCATTGTATCAGGACTGTACAGAAACGTCGGGTATCAAATATCAAACATTTTTTCCTAGCATGAAACAGCGTGAAGTGCTCGTTCCCGTTACAACGGCCGTTGTCATTAACAAGAGTCCTACGACCCGTTTTAAAAAGGAACCTACTCTTATAATCTGAATTCGCCCCTACAACAGTTGCTTTTGAACTGATGTTGCCACTTGTCTGCATATTCGATAACCTTTTCTGGTTAAATCACTTAAGTGGCTGAGATGATCCAAAAATGTATCAGCAGGGCCATCTGATGAGTATATTTTTAGAATTTCTCGGGTATACTCCACCATCTTAATTACTGGAAGTGGATGTACAACTAAAGAGAGAGAGTGCATGTTGAAATACCCATTTCTATATGAGGGTTTGTGTATTTAATCGGATGATTGGCAACTTGCAAGATGGGTATTTGGCTTGTTTGGGTGGTTCAAGGTGTAGCCGAATATAAAAGGAGTATCAAGTTGTTGTTGGGTGCCTCAAGTTGCGCGGCTGCAGATAAAGGTGGTTGGGATGAGATAACTTTCTGTGATTATGGAAATTCCATTGATTTCAGTGGAGAAGCCACGTATTCTATTACTAGCTACTCGAATGATCATTTGTTGCAAGTTTTTTTAGAGTGCAGTAGCCGTCAATTCCCCTTTAGAATATGGTGGCTGCTTTTCAACCAAATTGCATACTTCACTGGTGCTGAATATACCTATTCTTACCACCACCTTATGAAAGTTACGGCCATATTATCAATTTTGGCCCAAAAATACTTGGGTTGAATTTAGACCATTGGATATTCATGTTGATAGTCCATAATCCTATAAATGTTTCTTGCCTTGACCTAGAAGCATAGATCCTGGCTACTTGGATGATAGTTCTATTATTTCAAATTTGAATTAAGAGTCCATAGTTCCATGGTTTTTAAAAATCGTGAATATAAAAAAATGTTAGAAAAGAGAGGGATGTTATCTTGGGGTGGGAGAAGAGATAGAAAATAAAATTAATTGATTTTAAAAGTAGACAAGAACACGTAGTTTGGAATATGATCTCTAATGTCATTGGACTTTGGCTGACAGCTAGGCGTACCTTTCCTTTTATTATTAGAGAAAGTCCAACTCACGTTGGATTGTATTTCTCCAATCTTGGTAATTGTTGTTGGGCGGTGTTTTCCTCCCTTGTGGAGACAAATCCACCTGGAGTGGGCCCCAACAAATTGCGTGTGCATCACTTGCGCAATTCATGCACAAAACAAAGTTGGGTTTAAAAACCCTTTACGCATGCCTGAAATAGCAAGTCCTTTGAACGGAGTGGCTGTGCGTGGGTTTTCTTCTCGAAAGCAACCTCTTAGCAATCCGAGAAAGACTTTGCAAATGGAGAAAGATTTTGATGATTACAGTATCATTCATGTCATCAAGTAAGAGACTTAGAAGAGAATTTCTCAATCTTTTCTGAGTCATTTTTTCTAGTTCTACTTGGTGAGATTCATCCTTATTATTTCTTGTTGATATTGTTGAATTCAATCTTTATGATAATATTGAAATCTTTTAGTTTTCACTAGGGAAGAATATACTTTGTGATCCCATTATTTTATAGTAGAAGTTTCTAGCTAGACTAGGTCTCGTAGTTTTTTTCTTCACTTTGAGGGATTTTCCATATAAAAATTCTTGTGTGGTTGTAGGTTTAATATTTAATTTGGGTGATTGATTTGTATTGATTGGATTTGTGATTGCTTATTTAATTTACACAAAGAGGAGTAATTTATTCCAACAAGTGGTATAAAAGCTTGGTTCATTGTTTGGTGATTTCTTGTGTGGATTAAATAGAATAAACTTCATTCTCAATGCTCAAACTCACAGCATCAAATTATTCAATATGGAAAACAATGATAGAAGATATTTTATACTGCAAAAAGCTTTATCAACTCATTAAATTGAAAGAAGTGAAACCAATAGATAAAACTAATGATGCATGGGAATTGATAAATAAAAAAGCCATTGGGCATATTAGACAATGGGTTGATCAAAGTATTTTTCATCATATTGCAAAGGAAGTTGATGTATACAAAACTCTGAAAAAAATTAGAAGGCCTTTATGAATATAAGTTAGCACAAAATAAAGTCTTTTTAATTAGAAAGCCTGAGACTATGAAATATAGAGATTGACAGAATGTTGTAGAATATATCAGTAACTTCTAGGAAGCATTAAATGAATTATCTAGTGTGAAAATTACTTTTGATGATGAAGTGCAGATATTATTTTTATTGAGTTCTTTGCCAGATAGTTGGGAAACCTTGGTGGTATCTCTTAGTAATTCTACTCCAAACAATGTCATGACTATGAATATGGTAAAAGATAGCATGTTTAATAAAGAGGCATGAAAGAGGGTGCAAGACACATCCTCCCATTTGGAGGCGCTTATTATAGAAAAGCAGGGAGAAGTCAGAACATGTATTCTTGCTACAACAATAATGATAGGGAATCATGACAAGCCAAAAGGGATATTAAAGTCAAGAAGTGGAATGAAATGCAAGTATTGTGGTAAGCTGGGACATATGATCAAAGAATGTAGAAAGTTGAAAAGAGGTAAAGATGATAAGAAGAAAACTGCAGAAAAGAAAAATTAAGATAAAGAGAAGGCAACAGTTATCATTGGAGATAATGTGGTTATTGCTTGTGATATTAGTTGTCTAGCCAATGATGTGTCTACATGGATAATTGATTCTGCAACTTCTTCACATGTAACTCCATGTAGAGAGTTCTTCTCATCTTACACTAGTGGTAATCTTGGCTATGGAAAGATGAGAAATGATGGTAAATGCAAAATTAATGGTATTAGTGATGTTTGGCTTGAAATTGATATGGAATGCAAACTGTTGTTGAAAAATGTCAAGCATGTTTTAGAATTATGTTTTAATTTGATCTCTGTAGGACATTTAGACAATGATGGGTATCATCATCACTTTGGTGGTGGTAGAAGGAAACTGACAAAAGTATCTCTCATTCTAGCTAAAGAGAAGAAGACAGACACTTTACAAAACTTACGCAAAGTTAGTGAAGGGAAAAGTGAATGTAGTTGACCATGAATCTTCCTCAGATCTATGACATAAAAGACTTGGTCACACGAGCAAAAAGAGACTTGAGATTCTTTTCAAGAAGCAACTTTTTCCTAAAGGTATGCCATTAAAACCCTGCACTAATTGTTTAGTTAGAAAACAACATAGAGTTTCATTTCATAGATCTCCTTAGCATAGAAGGAATGATATTCTTGATTTGGTTCACACTGATATTTGCTCTATGAGTGATAGAACTCTTGGTGATATTATATATTTTATTATTTTATTGATGACTATTCCAAAAAGGTGTGGGCTTATGTTTTGAAATCTAAAGATGAAGTGTTAGCTAGATTCAAATAGTTCCATGCCATTATTGAAAGAGAAACTGGAAGGTAGTTGAAATATGTTTATGTAGATAACGGTGATGAGTACAGATGTCCTTTTGAAAGGTCTTGCAGTGAACAAGGTATCAAACTTGAGAAGACAGTTCCTAAAACACCTCAATAAAATGGGGTAGCAGAGAGAATGAACAGAATAATTTGTGAGAAAATCAGAGGTATGCATTCTCATGAAAAATTGCCAAAGTCCTTTTAGGGTAAGATAATGAGAATTCCAGTAGATTTAAGTAACCTTTTTCCTTCAACTTTTTTGAATTATGAGATACCATAAAAGGTTCGGAGAGGGAAGAAGGTTTCTTATGAGAAATTACGAGTGTTTGGCTGCAGGCCTTTTCTTCATATTCCTAGAGATGAGAGATCCAAGGTTGATAGTAAGACTAAAGTGTATCTTTGTTGGTTATGCACATGATAAATTTGGTTACAAGTTATGGGATCTAGTTGACAAGAAAGTTATCAGAAGCAGAGATTTAGTATTCTTTGAAGATCAGACTATTCAAGATTTTGAAAAGACAGAGAATCCAAACTCTACAATAGAAGACCTTGTTAACATGGATCCAAGTCCTTCACCCGCGGTGCATGCTGAAAATGGGGGAGATGAATAGGAAGATTATTATGGTGATGCTGCAGTTGATAATATACCAAATCAACTAGTTGCTTTAGAACCGCCAATACAGCCTCAATTGAGAAGGTTTACAAGATAACATTATCCTTCTAACAAGTATCCTCCTCATGAACATGTGATGCTCACTCATGATGGTGAACCACAAAGCCACCAAGAAGCAATGTCTCATGAGCGGAAAGAGAAGTGGATGAAACTTATGCAAGAGGAGATGAGTTACTTGTATGAGAATCACACTTATGAGCTAGTGAAACTATTTATGGGTAAGAGATCACTAAAGAATAAATGGATCTTTAGGATAAAAATAGAAAAAAATGGCTTATAGCGAAGGTACAAGGCACGATTGGTTGTAAAGGGATTTTCCAGAAAAAGGGTGTTGACTATCATGATATTTTCTCACCTGTGGTAAAGATGAATTCTGTTAGAGTTGTTCTGAGTCTGGCAGCCAACATGAATTTAGAAATTGAGCAGCTTGATGTGAAAACTTCTTTCTCCATGGTGACTTAGAGGAGGAAGTCTAGATGGAGTAACCTAAAGGTTCCAAAGTCAAAGACAAACAAAATCTAGTTTGCAAGTTGAAAAAGAGTCTATATGGACTCAAACAAGCACCAAGGCAGTGGTACAAGAAGTTTAAGTTTTTCATAAGATAGATAGCATGAGTGTGATAAAACTACCCTTGATCCTTTTGTTTTTATAAAAAAATTCTCAGATAATGATTTTATTTTCCTCTTGGTTTATGTGAATGATATGTTGATTGTTGGTTGTGATGCTAGTAAAATTGAAAGGCAAAATTAGTTAAGTGAATCTTTGCTATAAAAGATTTAGGGTCAACTAATCAAATCCTTGGCATAGAGATTATTCATGATAGGAATAATGGATTATCTCAGGAGAGATATATAGAAAAGGTGTTGGAAATATTCAAAATGAGCAAGGCAAAACCAGTTTATTCTCCACTTACAGGTTACTTCAAATTGAGTTCTCAATAATGTCCTACAAGTGAAGAAAAGAAAGAAGAGATGAAATATGTGCCTAATGCATTTGCCATGGGTATTCTGATGTATGCCATGGTATGTACAAGGCTAAATATCACCTATGCAGTTGGTGTGGTAAGTCAGTTTTTCTCAAATCCAGGCAAAGAGCATTGGGAAACAATAAAATGGATCCTCAAGTATCTTTGAGGTATGTCTAAAGTCTGTTTATGTTTTGGTACCAGTAAACCTATGCTTGAGGCATTCACAAATGCAGATTGGGCTGGTGATGTTGACTCTAGAAAGTCTACTTCAAAATACATGTTGACTCTAGAAAGTCTACTTCAAAATACATGGTGACATTTGCAAGGTGAGTAGTATCATGGTAGTCGAAATTATAGAAGTCTGTTACATTGTCCACTACTGAGGCATAGTACATGCCATTATTGATGCAAGCAAGGAATTGCTATGGATGAAATTTTTTCAAAGAATGGGGTATGAAGCAAGAAAAGTATATTTTAGACTTTGATAGTCAGAGTGCTATCCATCTTAGTAAAGATCCTATGTTCCATTCAAGGTCTAAACATATCCAAATTCGGTATCATTGGATTTGGGATGTGCTAGAGGTAAATTTGCTACAAGTTGAGAAAGTCCATACTGATGATAATTGATCAGATATGATGTCAAAGACAGTAAATAGCAAGAAGTCGATGACATGCAAAGATATAGTAGGTCTCATGGAGCCCTCCACAGAGTCGGAAAGGGGGAGATTTTTTAGGCGGTGTTTTTGTTACACCCCTCCTAGGGGCCTATGAATTTTCACAATACCGTATATTTTCCCTATTTTTAAGGAAAATATTTTGCCAAAAATTTGGCAGAGTCTACCTTGGAATATAAAGTTATATACCTGTGTAATTATTTACCATATAAAACTACAATTTCAATAACTAAGAAATAATAACATAAACCTTAAAATACACACCCATAGTTGCCCAGAACCGTAGTTGCATCATGATAGCAATAGACGTAACTAGAATCATACAAATCCATCCATAATATCATAAATAGTTATCACTATGACATGCCAATACCACTCATTATACAACATTTGAAATCTTTTTAAACACAATTACACAAATGCATTATGTGATTACAATCTCAATTCATCATACCACAAGAAGTGCATCATCAAATCTTGCTCACAAGTCCAAACCTTGAATTAGCTTCCGTTGCTTGACCTACCAGCTAAAAAATTAAAATAAAGGAGTGGGTCTAGGCGAACTTAGTAAGTAGGCTCAATAGAAAATAATAGTTAATCCAAAATATCATATTTCACTCAAACCATGGATACAGACATGACAATGCAATCATACCATAATTGGGTAATGCAAGAACCCTATATTATAACTATCCCCTTTAGGCCACACACAATACCACTATGTCATATAGTTATAAAACATATCATGTTGTATTTGTGTCATCCTGGCATCTCATAGTATACCTATACAAGAATTCTATCAAAATTTATTTGTTTATCATGCCTATAAACAAAGATCATGGAAAGCTTCCCATTCCATCAATACGTACATTCCTTCAATTATCAGATACAGAATTCCAGCTACTCAAAATCCCCCACCAATTCACACTATATATAATAGAAAGAAGAATCATGGGATTTCCCTATCCCCATCAGTCATCCATCCACACATTCACATAACATAACAACATCAACCAATGCAACATAATGGGATACTCGCTATCCCCATCTATTCAAGCATTCACATATTATCATCACTGCCAAATCATATACAATGACGGGATAGTCTCTATCCCTATTTCATACAAACAAGATATTCTCTATCCCATAAATTCACAAAGTCACATAATATAATAAACAATATTCAAAACATGATGCCCGTATGCAAAGCATGGGATAAATACTATCCCCATCAATTCATACATTCACATATGAACAAAACAAAGGAGCCTACTTACCTCACTAAACAATCATCTTCATAAGCCTTCAACTCTGCTCTCAATTCAACTACTTGAGTTCAACATCATTGCCCCATGGGTCCTACATCCAAAACAATTCAATTGATATGTATAGTTTTCATAATGAACACCTTTAAGATCAAAACAACCTCTTTAACAATTAATTGCATCTGAAAATGAGTTAATCCCTCACCACATTTTATTAAGGTCTTAGGGTTGTACTCATACCCTTTATACATAATTTACTTTTTCTTGAGTCATTAACTCAAACATTTCATATGAATTCTTTAAATTATAGTATCTTAGCAATCTACAGAGATTCCATTTCCAACAAAACATACCCATCATATAACACATTTAATATGTAAATAACCATAAAAATAAGCTAATTAAGCCATGATCTCCCTCAATTCATTGCTTAGACACCCTACACATGAAATCCCCTTTCAATAATTCAATTAGATTGTGAACAACAACAAAAAATGGAATTTCTCATACCCAAGTAAACTCTAAAATGTTGTAATTAACTAATTAATCATTTTTCCCATGAAATTAAACATAAATCACGAAATTTCCCCAAATTTCACTATTCATGAAACCCTAACTTAGCATAAAACCCAATTTTGGTTGGGGAAAAATGACTTACCATGAAATTCAAGTGTGGTTTCCATCCACAAATGGAATTTCAAGCTCAAAGCTCCAAATAGCTTCATCCAATTGTAGAAAACTAGATTTTCTTCCTTTCTTCATTATCCAAATAGCTAAAACTCAAGCTCTGATGCGTGCTTGAGTGATTACTCACCTAACTCATCTTGTTCTTAGCTAATGAAGCAAGAAATGGAGGCATGAATAGGACTAGGACAAGGGTTTGGGCGTGGGAAGAAGAGAAAGAGGATAGATATGAAAAGGGGCGTGAATGGGTTTAAAAAATTGACCCATTGCCTTAGTCGCACCAACTGGTGACACGTCGATCGGCTCCGTGATGCCCAAATTTCTGGACACCACCCATACGCCCTTCACAAAAGTGCCCATTTGGCCACTGTGGTGCCCACACCACTACCTCCTTTTTGCTTGATTTTTCAACATGTTTTATTTCCTGTTTTTCTCATACATTTTTTCATGATTGTCCCATCAATATAAGATCAAAATGCACCAAAATTCCCCTCAAATAACTTGAGGTCATATCCAATTACATGGGCTCTTAATTATTCTAATTATATAACAATTGTCTTCATAATTTCACAATTCATTCTTATTCATAACGAAACAATTTTTCCTCACCCCCATTCATCCCCATTTATAAATATACTAGAGATGTATTCAAGTACATAATTACCCAAAATCTACAACCTGGGTGTTAAAACCAACTGTTTATAAAAAGTTTTGTCTCTGAAACTTTAAGTATAACTGATTTTTGTTATTTTCTCAAATTCGTAAATCCACTCATTCAGACTATTTCGCATCTTACGGATCCATATACACATAATACACCACACAAGTTGTGTCTTTTTGATCATATGTCCTAATCATTCAAACAATTTTTAATGTGGCTAGCAATAGCACTTACACAATTCCTCATCCAAGGTACTCAATGTGCTGATACAATCAAGTTAACATTTTTATATAAATACATGACTTTTCAATCACCCAAACATGGGAATCATACATCAATTTAATGACACATAATCATATACAAATAACCACATTGTTATTATGCACAACTTGTATGCAAGCAATATAGTTAATTCTTTTACTTCCATACATGCACAATACATCAAAGTAACAAACCACAATGCACCCTGGTCTATCCCTATGTCCCAACTACGAAGTCTACTAGGTCCACAATAGTCTCTCATTGTTATCTGTGGCACCTCGCCCTCATTGCTTCATAGGGCTCATAGGTTAACCAAATCAGAGACCATGCCATCACACATCTATACTACCAAGGCACATCCTCACCCCACGATATTATAACATATTCAGGCCATCTAGGCCTCCACATCCCACAGGTATCATATCACAATTCTATAGCACGCTACATAATAGTGTATGATAATGACAATACAACATTAGTATAATGCTTATAATACATACTATCTCACCATCGAGGCTATTCAACCTCACTTACAAAATCGTAATTCAAGTCATAATAACCTCGTGCCAATTATAGTCAATTCAGGCCTTCTTGGCCACCATGCCAATATGCATTCACTACCAGACCCTCTAGGCCACCGTACCAATTAAGCATTCAATACCAGACCATCTAGGTCTCTACCCGGAACTTGGCGATATGCCTCTGCCCCATTGGACTAGGCCATACGCCTTCACCCTTGGAACTTGTCCATAAGCCTCTGCCCCACTGAACTTGGCCATATGCCTCTGTCCTTGGGACTCAGCTATGTGCCTCTGCCCTCGGGACTCGGCCATATCCCTCTGCCCTACTACGTCTTATTCACCTCTCATCCATAGCTCATCAATACCACACTTCACCATACTGCACCTCCAACCACCATACTCCCCAGGCACCATATATATTACATCCCATAAATACACATCACACATAAATGCACATACCATGTTTACAAATTTCATCGCCACATTATCAATCAATTGTATTAAGAAAAGCAACTTAGCCCATAGCAAAAATTCAATGTCAATCATACACAGGAATACACAAATTCATTAATCACATTATCAACCAAAGCAGCTCAATTCAACTGTAGGAGAATCCAATGTCAATTAACACATAGAAATACATAAGTTCATCAGCCCTAATCAAAATGCACATAACAATTCATTCAATCAAAGTGCTTGTAAACAAACTATGGGATACTCATTCTACCATCATGCATTTAGCAATACATGGGCATGCCATCATTTACAACAGTCAATCCCATCTATTGAATCCATCAAATAGCACTCAAAAGTTCATAGTATGCAATTCATTACAAAATTCGTTCACTATATAGTTAAATACATAACCCAATGAAACACATATGATGGAACTATTTACCCAGATAAACATTTGGGAATTATGCCATGACACACCATATCTAGTCAAATCGATCAAATAACCAGCAAGGGTTCACACAACCATATTGACTTAATGAATCTAATGATTCCATCACAAAATAATTAAACAAACAGAACTAAATTCAGTTTCCAACACCTATTCATAAAACTTCACAGTTTCATTATTTCAATTTTCAATTACAATATAAGATATAATATGCAAACATTCAAATATTTGTGCCCATATGCACCACCCTAGTCATAGCAAACATGTTTTTGCTATCAAAGCACTATCATATTCATTTTATATTTGACCTCATCCATGCATTATTATATCAATTAACAACTACCATTTACATGCCCTCTTTTTCTCTCTCTCTCTCTCAAGCCTTCAAATTATAGCTAAAAGTCCCCTTACATTAGTCTTTTAAAACCCTTAAGCTAATGTTCTCCCATGTTCCCATGGGTTAATAGACTTGTATCAGGCATGTTATTTCCTGTCTCCCTCTTTTAGCCATCGGCATCATGATTTTGAGGCTTATCACATACCACATTGTTCTCATATCAGAAAACCATAGCTCTGATACAATTCTGTCATACCCTGCTTAGAGGCCTATGCGTTTTCACATTACCAAAATTTCTTCATTTTTAAAGAAAATATTTTGCCACAAATCTGGTAGAGTCTACCCTAGAATATAAGGCTATATACCTGTGTAATTAATTACCATATAAAACTATAATTTATTTAACTATAAAACAATGACATAAACCATAAAACATATACCCATAGCTACCCAACACCCATAGCTGCCTAGAACCATATTTGCATCATGATGGCAATAGACGTAACTGGAATCATACAAATCCATCCACAATATCATAAATAATTATCACTATGACATGATAATACCTCTCATTATACGTCATTTGAAAATCTTTTTAAACACAATTATACAAATGCATTATGTGATTACAATCCCAATTCATCTTACCACAAGAAGGGCATCATCAAATCTTGCTAACAAATCCCAACCTTCAATTGGGCTCCCTTGCTTGACCTGCCACCT
>JAYJMB010041990.1:0-31997 GCA_036873735.1 Pouteria campechiana
AAACTAAAGGAGCACAAGTGTGTATTATGAAAATGCTGAATTTGAGAAGTGGGTTCATTGTGATTGATTTTTGACATAGATAATGGACTAATCAAAAAATGTGTTGAACATAGAAGTTGTATATCATGATAGTATCTATCTAATGGATGAAAACTCACTCAATTCTGATGTTGTATGAGGAAGTAATGACTAATATACCAAATTTTTTCCAAATGATAGAAAAATAATGGGATGAATGTTATGGGTCAAATTTATTAGAATTTTTGATATATTTGAAGAATGATTTAAAAGTTTTTAATATAATAGTTGTATTGCTTGAATTTATCTTTCCAATGCCTTAAAAATTAGGGCATTTGGACATCATATGAAAAATTTATGCTCAAATTACTAGCAGTATATTGGGACAGCAAGTTAATATCGCGACACAGGAACTCAATGTTGCGACACAGAGAGTCAATGTCGCAACATAGGTTTTCTATGTTGCGACATTGAGCAGTCATTGAAGTCTATGTCATGACATGGGTTTTCTATGTCTTGACACGGGTTCTGTAACGCGATGGAGTACCCAAAAAATCCAACTTTTTAAGCTCAAAACCTCATCTCACTTTTCATTTATTTTGTCCCCTTTCTCACTCTTCTTGCCCTAGCTTTGGAACCCATCTTGTTTAGCCCAAATTCATGCAATTTGAGCTTGGTAAATCCCTTGTTTAAGTTGGGAATCATCCAAGCATGTCCCTAAGCCCAAGTTTTAGGATTTTTAATGGTGGAAAATAAAGTCAGTGCCAATTTCTTGCAAGTGGAAGGGGCTAATGGTAGCTTTGGACATGGATTCTCATTCATGGATGGAAGTCACACCTAAATTCTATGGTAAGCTAATTCTATTAATCAAAATTATGATTTTTGTTAACTAGGGTTTCATATGAATTGTAAACAGTGATTTGGGGGAAATAATTTGTATGAATTCATGTGTAAAACAATAAGAGAAATGATTAATCCACGTATAATAATGGTTTAGGATGGAATTGGGCATGAGAATTTGGGGTTTGCTCTGTTAGGGTTTGAAGTGAACTGTAAATAGTAACTTTTTAGGGGAATTGGATATGGATTGATGTGAGAATCATGGGGAAGATGATTAATCGGTTAATTGTAGAGTTTTTGACATGCTTTAGATGTGAGAAAATTAAATTATGTTATGATCCATGAAGAAAATAGTAATCGAAGTGACTAATGAATTTGGGATTTCACATATAATGACATTATGTAATGGTTGGAATGGATTAGGAACTCAATTACCTTATTGTTATGGAGAATTCAATGTTAATTGAGTTGTAAAGTGACTATGTATAACTGGAAATGAAATTTAGAGGTTATGTCTTAATGAAAATGTTAAGTGATGTATGTTATATATTTGATGAATTGCTTTAATAAGAAACAAAGCTAGCTTTAATTTATGATATATATGATATATGCAAGGCCAATTGAACTTGGATTTGGAATCGAAGAATTTAAAGAATTGTTCTGGTGCGGTGCTATGATTCCACACTAATGTAAGTAGACTCTTTCTTTTGGCTATATGAAATATGTCATTTGTTTAACCAGGCATTTGTGTTTTAGTTGAGGATAGTGCATATCCCACATTTCTTTACATCTGATTTGGGAGTACATGAATGTTTGGGATAATGTATATCCCATGGTTTGAAATACTTAGTGTTTTATTTATGGGAAGGTTATTTGATTGTTGAGGAATAGTATGAATGATTTATAAAAATGATATTATGATTTGTAGAAATGGATAAAGTGATATGTATGTATGAAGTATATTGGCATGATTGAATGCAATCATTTGAGATTGAATTGATAATGTAAATGAGGGTTTCATGAGTATAGATTTTGATTATTTGGATTTGAAATTTATGTGTTGGTTTTGAACATGCTATTTTGATTCATTATTATTTTTGAATCATGCATGCTTACTGAGTTGCTCGGACTCATGCCTTCTTATTTATATTTTTAGTTAGTAGGTCAAGTAAAGAATTTCAACTATGAGTTGGAACTGAGAAGCATGATTTGAAGACAAATAAATTTTGATATAATGAGTTGAAATTGCAAATTTTAGGTGTATCTGTATGTTTGCATTCATGAGATCTCAAATGATGTATAAGTGGTGTAAAGGCATGTCTTAGTGAATTATTTATCATATTGTAAATGAAGTTGTATAATTAAAAAGATGTGGACTACCATCATGATTCGGGCCGATCTTAGGCTGTGGGAGTGTGGGTGTGTGTTTTAGAGTTTATGTTATTATTTTGTTTTATTTGATAAATATTATACTAGTTTGAATGGATGAAATTCAGAGGAGGCTCTGTCAAATTTTGGGCAAAGCACCCCACCCTAAAAGTGGGCAAATTGAGGTGAAATACGCTGCAAAAAGGGTAAGTCCTACCCTGGAAGGCGGGGCATGATAGTATACCATTATAACCATGACAAGCCACTACTGAAAGTAGAATTCCTTTATATCAACTCTTCAAGTGACAACCATCCAAAAATATCAAAGGACAACATCCACGTAGAAATCCTTCCATGCATCCCCTAATAGACATAAACAATCTTAGAAATGTTGTGCATGGATATAACTTGTACTCCATAATGCTACCTGGATTTTCCCTCCTCATTGTTGCACAAAAAGAAGGAACTTTTTAAAAGAATCCTCTGCATATATTTTTGTAATTCAAACATACTTTTGTAATTCAAACATATGTCTGTCTCATGCCTAATCTCATTCATTAATATCTTCAGGCTATAGGTTTTATTAGCATGAAAACTATCTTTCACTTTATCTGTAACCTACTATTGAATAATTGTTTTCTTCCTTAGAGTATAATTACCCATGCAATTGTGCATAGCATTAAGTGTCTTCAAACAAAAACTAATATTATCTTGCTTAACCTGTGCATAACATCTCCATGAACATTATCATGAAACACATTTTCCTACAATCTTTTGCTTTGTATTTTTGAGAAATACAATATTAAACCATTCTTTAGTTGCATACCCTAGAATGGCCTTTTTACAACTTGTGGCATCTTTAAATTTCATTCCCACTACCAAATTTGGGTCTGCAACCATTATATGATCATCCACATGTACACTGCAGGCTCATACTGAATGACATCACCCTCCACTTCAAATGTTTCAATAGTTGCATCCCTTAATAGTTTTGTGTGATGTTCAGCATTAGTTGTATCATCTTCTACATAATTTTCTTCATCATCATATGGTCCTTCATCACCATGCACTTTTTATCATATTCATCATTAGCTATCTCTTCTACTACATGTTCCTACCCATGCATTTGCTCATTCTGGACATCGCCCAATTCTTGTCTTCCACTTAAAACGCACTCCTTCTTGCTTGTACCAATCTATCTATTCATTACCACTTAAAATCCACATCTATATCATATGTTTTTTTCTTTCTTTCCCCTTCTTAGAAGGCATGATATTTGAAAATTTTTTAACCATATTCACTAAATCACATTCATCATCCAAGTTTTCATGCTGCTCACATGAGGTACCATGTGGAGTCCTATAGTGTAATTTCATCTCATCTTTTAGGATGTTAACTTTTCTCTTAATCTCATAAATTAGGTCTCAGAATGTGACTAACTCTTCCTCTATTATTATGATTTATCTTTGGTCACCACTGTAGGTCATACTCCCACATGAACTGTCCTATTGAAATGCCCCACCATAGTGAATGCACAATCTTATACATTCTGCCAATGGAGTTAAAACCTACAAAAAAAGATATTTCAACTTAGATATCTTTCACTTCTACATTTGCAATAGCTAAAATGATACAAGAAATTTAACTCCCATGCATCTCTCTTCTTGTTCAAACTCATTCAAAAACCCGACAGCTTAAGAAGTTTTACACCATAAGAAGAATGTGTTAGAAACATCCTCAAATATTTTACTACAAAATGTTTGTATTCCATTGAGACTAGAAAACTAAAATTTTCTCTTAAATGATTCTCTCTAGCATCAACCTAGTTAGCCAACTAGCCAAATTATGAAAATCATAATTATGATTGCTTCAATTAATAATATTGTTATTGATGAGAGTTTGTCTTGTATTCCAATTTCGTGACATTAAATGGACTATAAAGCATCCATTCCATTTACCATTATATTGCAAGGTGTGAAAGTCCTAAATTTTGATGATCATTTTGAGTCATATAAACACTGGCTCAACATACCCACATGCCAAAGAAAATGCTCAAAAAATTGAGGAATATTTTTGTAAATTAATAGGGAAAAATTATTATTGATACAACCCTAGATTGCGGGAAATTAGTAGGTGGAAACCATTATTGACTCATGAGGCATGTGTAAGCATGATGAATGATCCTTTCTTTACTTCTTGAAAAATTCTGCCAAGATTCCTCTATCAATTTGGGAAAGTTATACCCTTTCAGAGATATATATATATATATATAGAGAGAGAGAGAGAGGGAGAGAGGCAAGGAGCTTACCTTTGCTCAACAATGGAGATGCCGTGACTACCGGGGAGGTGCCACAAAGAAAGTGTGGGAAGGGAGTAAATTGTTGCTGTAGGGAGATGCAGGAAGGTAGGGCAGGTTGAAAATCTAGGTAACCTATATACTCCTTCTCGGGGGTATTTTCATCATGGAATTTTTGAATTCGGCTGTTCGGCGATATCCGATGGTGCCGGGCATCGATTTGGAAATGAGAGATAAACCTTGGGCATCAATTTAGGAAAACCCAAAAGTTGGGCACTGAAATGGGATTGTCAGGATAACTTGGGCACTGTTTTGGAAAAACCCAACCCCTAGTTAGCTAACTTCATGAATTTTCATGCCTAGTTTAGTATAATCAACTAATATAACTGTTTCCCCCTTGATTAATATGACATAAACCATATAATCTTACTCAATTTCCATTGTTCCTTAAATTATACAAAACCCTAGCTTATAAAAATCTAATTTTTGGATGGGAATGAGCAACTTACCATGTAAATCAAGCATGGCTAACACCCATGAGTGTGATTACAAGCTTAAAACCCGAAGAAGCTCCTTCCAATTACAAGAAGTCACATTTTCTTCCATTTTTTGTCATTCAAACATCAAAAACCCAAGCCTAGTAGCATACTTGCATGATTAGTCATCTTAATCCCTATACTTTCTAGCAAAAATGGCAAGTTTTGTACCTAAACAAGGTTAGGGCATGGGTTTGGGAAGAAATGGAATGGATGGTGAAGAAACAGGATGGAATAAGCTTTGAAAAGTTAGCTAATAGACCTTGATCTGAAATCAGGGCCATGACCTCAAATGCTGCTACTTGCCTTGCACCCCTTTTTCAAATTCTGGACCTACAGCCTCAAAGTTTGGAGCCACGGCCCCAAATTTTGCTACCCCAAATAGTCCCACTATTTTTGCCATATCTCCCTCATACGATGTTGGAATTATGTGATTTTTGATGCTTTTGAAAGATAACTTCAAGGGTTATAACTTTCATGTTGATCATTTATCATAAAGTATTTTTCAATTGTGTCAAAAATTGAACACAAATGACACATTTATCATGTTCAACTTTCTTTCACCATATATTGATACCTACCGTATAATCTAACCGTAGAATCATGGGATATTGCATTTGCATCCCAAACCACTTTACAAATTCAATTATTTGCATGCATAATCATCCCAAATTGATCATTTAAGATGATTATTCTCACCCTAAACTCAAGTAATAACATTTTTATTATAATAAACTATCCTAATTGCAGAAATTTGGCTTTGCATTTATGAAATATCACCCATAGTCCCATTTCATATAAAACATTCCAATTATCTCAAAAATCACTTAACACACATCACATACATGAAATGAAACATGTTCATGCTATTCACCACCTCATTTGAGATCAATTTCCAAAAATCACTTACTAAGTTCTTTTTACTATCTTTTTCTATTATAGGTAACTCCATAGGCCATTGTCATTCCAAATTACATTCAATGCTCAAACCAATGTTTCACACACATTACAATACATATGATGAATAGTTTTGGCCATTAATATAAATTATAAACATGCTTTTGTTTAGATCACTACTTGAGTTCTTTTTCTTCTTATTGCCTTTATATAGCTTACAATGATGAAATTTATAGAATTCATGGACCAAACTCTACCCATATCCACATGAGCAGATTTCAAACACCTCAAACATTATGCAAGGCTATTCATACCTTAGAGTTTTCGTGATTTAATGAAACTTACTTATTGAATTCATTTTTCATAATATTCAACTCAATAGTTCAAAAACTACAAATCATCTCAAAATTTTAATTCAATATCTCATACATATGACATTACACATAATAATCATATACATGACTTTACTCAAAATCTCTACTTGGGTCCGTTTCATTCATAGTTTGAGTGAAATTTTTATTTATTTATTTGAGTGCAAAGAAATTTTCACTCAAACTATGAATGAAATCATTCTATTTGTACAGTTCAATTTCCATAGCAATTTCTTTGCAAAATACTTGTTTATCACCTTAGTTCCTCACTATACTAAAATGTGAAAAAAATTTCCCTCATTTTTAACACCCCAAGTGTTACAATCTACCTCTACCTTTTCCAAAATTAGCAAATCCTAGATATAGGGAGAGACTTAGATTGTTGTACCTCCTGTTATCCTATCCACCACTCATACTCCTAAACCTACATCTTTACCCAAGCCAACACTCAAGCCTGCATTATCTTCTAAACCTCCTTCCAAACCCAAACCTCCTTCCATTACCATTCCCACTCCTCTCTCTAGAACCAAATATGTAGTCTTTAGGAGACCTAGAACCCCAGAACCCAAGCCTCCCAAACCACCCAATCCTCTCACTAGGCCTCTCAAACTCTCTAAATATCATCATTTCTTCCCTCTCACATACTCCAAAAGACCTAAGCCTCCCTCCAAATCCCAGTAACATGTTGCATTCTTTATTCTATCTATAATTTGGTTGTATCTCATGTAATTCTTTTTGTATTGCACTGTCATTCAATGTAATGAATACTATCTTTCATGTACTCTTTTTCTAATGCAATGAAATTTTTTTGCAATGTTTCTGTGTTCCTTATGCACATTCTACATTTGTTCCTCTCTTTTCCATTTTGCATCTTTTTTATTATAATAAAAAGGGGGAGAAATAGGGGAAATAGCAAACCTGTAGTCTAATGCACTTAGTAAGAGGGAGAAATAACATATAGACAGGAGAGCTATTAGACAGTCTAGTGAACTCATTCAGGGGGAGCCCTTAGAAAAACCTTTAAGAGATGAACTTAGACAAGAGAGCATACTAGACAGTCATTAGAAATTATTATCATTTTGGAAAAGTATACCACTCAAATGCTTTATCATCATAAAAAAAGGAGAGAAAGTTGAGTCTAACCCCTTGGCTTGATTTTGATGATGAATGTAATTAACTAGCTAAGTTTTGATGATGAGCAAACACATGAGTGAAATATTAAGGTATTAATAAGTTACTTTCTAAGTATTGTAATAATATAGTTTAAAAATAGATAATCCTACATAAGGAAGTAACTTTAGAGGTGTTGGACAGAGTATTCAAGATCACACTAAGATAAATTCCATCATTAATGAACTTCCAGAGGAAGAAAAGTTTGTAAATACTCAAATATAAGGTCTCTGAACTTTGCATTGAACTTTAGATGACATTCACAACATGCTCAAAAGTGCATCAATGTGCAAAGGAATCTTAGAAAGCCTAAGATCATATTCAGATGTGCTTCAAAGATGAAACATTAGCGCCAATAAGTCAACATTACTTCAAATGTCATGAAGCCTACTTTAGAGATTTTGAAAGCACGAAGAAGCCAACATTAGAGGAGCTAAAACACTTCAGCATGTCATCAAAAACATTGCATCATTTTATAGGTAATGAAGGCCAGTTTCAGAGGTGTTGAAGCACATAGAAGCCAACAACCTCAGATGTCATGAAGTGCACATTAGAGGAACTAAAGCATGTTCGAGTGGCTAAGTATTTCACGTTGCTTCAGTGAATCTAAAGTACTTACTTTTGAGGCTATGAAGCATTATTTCAATAAAGCCAGACTAAGTTGTTCATACATCATCAAAGTCGATGATTTTAGAGGATGTAAAACACTGCTTCATAAGGTTTGAAGCTATGATGACTTCAAACAGTGCAAAAGTAAAGGATTTTCAAAGAGAAGGGTAGATGACAGCATTCAGTCTCTTTAGAGGCATTGAAAGCCTTACTTCAGATTCTCTCTAGTCACGAGAAAGCTACAATAGTCAAAAATTTGAACATTCCCTTACATTTAATGAACGTCATTGTAACAGCCTGGCCACTCCAGTGCGTATTGTCTGCTCTAGGTACCATTCCGGTGCACAATGCGGTACCGATCCCTCATGGATTTAACCCTTCTAGGGCTACAACCCTCCAGGCTCGTCCTGCCACCCACCAAAATGGGTGACTTCAAGTCATATTATCCACTTTGAGTGCTAATCTCGCATAGATTTGTCCCACACACATACACACAGTGCATGCAGTGGTGAGCCTATCTTGTTCCCCATACACGAGTGACACCTTTACAACCGAGCCCCACATATTAAGCCTAGGATTCCCTCCCTCACCCGAGCGATGTGGGATATTACATCCAACCCCTCTTGGGAGCTGCCATGTCCTCATGGCACACACCACTTGCAGGCTTAGGGAGTTGGCTCTGGTACCAATTGTAACAGCCCGACCACTCCAGTGCATATTGTCTGTCTAGGTAACATTTTAGTGCATAATGCCGGTACCAATCCCTCACAGATTTGTCCATTCCAAGGCTACACCCCTCCAGGGCTGTCCCGCCACTAGCCAAAAGGGTGACTTCAAGTCATATTGTCCACTTTGAGTACCAATCCGGTGAACAATTTCGGTACCAATCTCGCACGAATTTGTCCCACACACATACACACAAACCACACAGTGGTGAGCTTGTCTTGTCCCCCATACACAGGTGATACCTTTGCAACTGAGCCTCACATATTTAACTCAGGATTCCCTCCCTTACCCGGGTGATGTGAGATATTGCAATTGTCCTCTACAATGGACAAATTTTGAACTCTTATATAAAAAAAGTTAACAATAGATGTTTCCATAGTAAGATAAGTTGTGATAAGCTATCAAAGAGCATTTACTAAGAGATTTAAAGTTTTCTTTAAATATTCTCAACTCCATTGCAAAAATTTTAGAGCTGCATTCAAAGCTCATTCTTAAACAATTTTTTGGAGTCTAAAATCTATTGGTTTTAATTGCTTCACATTTAATATTTGTGTTATTGTTTCTATACATCTAGCTTATATAAGAGGCATTTTTCTATACTATATTCTTTTAGCTTTCTGAGACAACAAGCAAAGGGCTTGCTATTTGATTATATTAACTACAGTAAGCAAGTCAGACTTGCTGGATAGTTGTAATATTTTTGTTGGTGAGATCGTGAAAACCAACACTTGTCTTTTTTATCAGAGTTAGCTGATCAAGGTGTAGTGGAACCTAAGTATAGTAGTAAGACTGACTCAAAGAGTGTAGGAACACAAGAGATGGACCATACCACTCTAAAATCCTGCATATTTGTGTTGTGTGATTTATCTTTAATTTCATTCAACACTATAGTAACTAAATATTATTTACTTATATCATTCCTTTTCAAATTAACTTTTGCTTTATTCTTGACTTATTTTTAATTAATTTTTGTGTTTATGTTATGTTTGTTTGTAGGCACACAATTTTAAGAAGGATGGAGAAAACACAAGGAATGTAATGAAGTTGAGAAATTGCAAAGGAATAATGGACAATAACTCTGTGCCGTGGCACAAAATTAGAATATGGAGAATATATGCAGACAGTAAGTCTATCCCATGACATAGAAAATCTATGTCTGGCACTAAATCAGAACAACAAGTCCGCCCTGAAGCATAAGTGACCCAAGATAAGAGGAAAGATGGCAAAACAGAATGTCCATGTCATTGCACTGAATGTTTGTGCCGCGACACTAGAACTTCAGACACAATTCTGGATTTTCTGAAATCACTTGGACACAACTCTAAATTTTCTATGATTGCTTGGAAAAGAAGTAAAAAGATAAATCTTTAAGGAAGGAAGTATAAAAACAAAGAGGAGTCACCCTAAAGAGGATTGGAAGAGGGTAGAGGGATGATTTGGGGAGGCTTTTAGGGAAGAAGAAGCTTCAATTTGCAAATAAAGCCAAGCACCATAGGGAAGAGTTTGCTACCATTTCAATCCTTGTTCCTTTAGTATTTTCAATTCTATTCATCATTTGTAACTTGGATTAAAGTTGTAATATGAATTTTGATAATGTTATATGAATGTTTTATGGATTCTTATTTCATTATGAATCGTTAAACTCTTCCTTCTAGAGGTGAGATGGATCTTGTGCTGACATTATGGTGTGATTAATCAATTATATGATTGAGAGTCCTTGTTGGTTTATTTATAATACTTTGCTTTTAATGTTTTCAATTTAGTGGCTATTTATTGAATGAATGCATATTTGGGATTTGACACTCGGGAGAGGTAATCTTGAATAAGATCTAGGCATCATAACATGGGATTCTAGATGACTCAAGAGAGCTTCTAGGTTCTATGAAATCATTTAAAAGAATCTTAGTGTAATGGATTCTTTACCTTCCAATTTGTATAGGGATATTGAAATTGGAATGTAAAGAGTAGATACTTAGCTTAGCACTTGGAAGAGGGAGTTGAGTGAATTTGCATTCTTGATTTATAAACCAATAGAATGATCAATGTATAGTGAGTTAAGAGCACCATAATAAAGCACAAGTGAAGTTAATCCTTTAGAGCTTCTTTACCTTGAATTCTTCCATTCGAAAGTCGGTGTATTTCTACTTTTTAGTTAAATCCACATTGCTTGATTTTTTAAATAAAATCAAGACTATTCACTCTAATAAATAGTGATTAATTGGAATATACAATCCTTGTGGAGACAATACTTTCTCACTATTATACTACAAAACTTGATGCCATGCACTTGCGGTATAATTTGCAGCGAACAAGTTTTTGGTACCATTATCGGGGATTAGCATAGTTTTAATTTATCACTAATATTGCTATAAGATATTGTAATTTTAATTTTGATTTATATTTTTTCATTTTTTTCTAAATTTTTTGTTCTCTTATCTTTATTTGATTCAATTTATTTTTGTTCCTTGATAGTGCATGGAAGATCCAAGAGAACTTAATTTGACTCCTTTTGATCCAAAGATCGAAAGAACACTTCGAGAAATTAGAAGGGCAAAGCGAGCCAAAGCCAACACAATGGCAAAACCAAATTATCCAAGAGTAATTAAGGACTACTTCAAACCAATGGTTAATGATAATTATTCTGGCATCTCTCATCCAATGATCAATGCTAACAACTGTGAGCTCAAACCGACTTTAATCAACATGGTACTGCAAAATCAGTTCGGAGGTTCATCAAGTGAATATTCAAATATTCACTTGGCAATGTTTAGAGAAATAAGTGATATTGTGAAAATGAATGGTGTTCCAGAGGACTCCATTAGGTTAAGATTGTTCCCTTATTCTTTAAGGGATAAAGAAAGAGGTTGGTTGTAGAGCTAACAACCAAGAAGCATCACCACATGGGATGAGATGGTGGAAAGGTTCCTAGCAAAATTCTTCCCACCTATAAAGACTGCTCAAATCAGAAGTGCGATAGGGCAATTCAAACAGATGGATTTTGAGCCACCTATGAATGCTGGGAGAGGTTCAAGGACTTGATCAGAAGTTGTCCTCAGCATGGTTTTCCTGACTAACTTCAAATTCAATTGTTCTATAATGGGTTGAATGGTCAAACCAAGATGATTGTCGATGCTACTTTGGGAGGTTCACTCATGGGAAAGGATGCAAAAGATGCTTATTCATTGCTCAATAATATGGCATTTAATACTTTTCAATGGCTAAATGAACATAATATGGTGAAGAAGGTAGTAGATTGTTATGAGGTGGACCCAATCATAGCCCTCACTGCACAGATGTCAGCCTTGACACATCAATTAGCAATAACTAATTTTGCACCTAAGGGAGTGTCTAATGTAAGAGAGTCATCTTCTTCTTCTCTACTAATTGAAGCATACATAGATGTAGATCCAACCAAAGAACAACTGCAATTTGTCAGCAATAAGGGCTAGAATAATTTTTTGGGGAACAACATGTCGAACCCATACTATCCTAAAAACTAGACAAATTAGGATAATCTTCCTTGTAGCAATCCAAGGAACAACTTGAACCATCCTCCTGGGTTTCAACCTCAATACCAATCTCAGCCAGGTGAAAAGGCCTTCTTTTGAAGATCTCATGGGCACATTTGTAAATGAGAGTTAGGCTAGATTTTTTAAAAATAAAGCAATACTTGATAACATAAAGACAACTGTGGGAAGCATCAATGCTTCTATCAAGTCTTCGGAGACTCAAATTGTACAGTTGGAAAGTTACTCTGGTAGTTTGAAAAGGGGTAACTTTTCAAGCAACATGGAAAAGAACCCAAGGGAGCATTGCAATGCCATGACTTTAAGGAGTGGAAAAGAATTGAAATCACCAAAGAAGCAAGGAGAGACACAACCATCTTCAAAAGCAAAAAATGAAGATGTAGCATAAGTAGAGAATCAAGGGTAAATGAAGAAGGAGGAATCAGAGAAAGAAGAATACAAACCAGGAAGAATCACATTTTGTGATCATTTTCCAATCATGAAATCCCAACTCCCTTTTCCTCAAAGATTTTAAAAGAAGAAAATTAATGAACAGTTTAGCAAATTTCTTGAAATCTTTAAAAAAATTCACATTAACATTCCTTTGGCAGAGGCTTTGGAGCAAATGCCCAATTACACCAAGTTCATGAAAGAAGTCATGTCCAAAAAGAGAAAGCTTGAAGGGTTTGAGACAATGAAGCTAACCGAAAAATGCAACACCATATTACAGAGAAAGCTTCCACAAAAATTGAAGGATCGAGGGAGTTTCACTATCCCTTGTGCCATAGGAAATTCTTCTTTTCAAAAGGCATTATGTGATTTAGGTGCATCCATTAGCTTAATATCTTTGTCAATTTTTAAGAAATGTGGACTGCGAGAAGTGAAACCAACCACCATCATATTACAATTAGCAGATAAGTCCTTGACTTACCCTTAGGGAATCATAGAAGATGTATTAGTGAAGGTGGATAAATTCATCTTTCCAATTTTTTTTCATGGTGATAGACATGGAAGAAGTCCATGAAGTACCCCTCATTCTTGGAAGACTATGTGGAGTCCCATAGTATAGCTTAACCCAAGAGGGGAGGGGTGAATTGGGCATATAAAAATTCATTACTTAACCCCTATTAGACCATTTCTATCTTTTCATGCTTGTGTGTGGTTTGATGTAAAGTGAATAGTAAATTGCATGAAGGATAAAGGAAATAAACAAACACACGCAAATAATATAATTTTTATAGTGGTTCAAGAATCCCTTCCCTACATCCATTCTTCCAAGAGCACACACTCATTGTGCCTTGGATTCCACTATATCCCATATAATGGAAATACAAAAGTCAGTGTTCCCAACACTCTTCTAGATTCTAGCTCCCAAGCATAGTGCTCCTAACACTCTTCTAGTTTTTACGAGCTCACCAAGAAACTCAATGGTTTTGAAGATCACTAGCAAATTTGTTGATTTTCTAGAGCTCACCAACAACTCATACAATTTGATTTTTCCAAGCTTATCACAAACTCATTGGTTTTTCAGTTTAACTAAAAACTAATACACATTTAAGCATAGGAAGATGAGATCTTTTACATCTCTAGTAATACAAAAAGATCTTCCCAGAATATAATCTAAATGGCCATATGGATATGCAAATTGAAGCTTATAAAGGATAAATGATGGTTTAAGCTTTTGGCCATGGGTGGAAGGATTTGCATAAGGTTAAGCTCATTTGAAATGTCTTTCTTCACCCCTGAATCATTCCATCTCTTCTCCTTAAATAGCTTCTTCATAATTTTGACTGTTGGAAAAGACTGGTTCCATTGAATGCAAAAATGAGAGCAACAATGAATGAAGAAGATTGTTGAGATTTTTGTCATTGGAGTGATGCCTTTCTAATTTGTCTAAAGCTATTGCATCATCGTTCTTTTATAAAGACAAAGATGAGTTATCGCTGAAATGTCTTTTCTCATTTCGACTTGACAAAGCAGGAAAACCTGCAACACTGCTTGTTGTTGGAAATGATGACTAAAAAGCGTTTGCATAATGAAAGCATGGATGTAGATGCCATTTAGATGCAAGTCACATAAATTGATTTTTCTCTTACAAGTCACGGCCTTTCTCTATCTATATTTGTCTGTCATAAGTTCTAGAAGAATTCTCCCATTAGTTTGCCTGTCAGTCAATTCTTTGTGAGTGTGATTTTCTATTGTAAATAACAGACAAACTCTAGCACCTTTGACAAAGTCGAATTGATCAATAGACAAACTCTACTTTGTCTACTATAAGTTTTAGACAAATTCTTCCATGAGATTTTTCTGTCATTAAATCCTTTGTGAATATGCTTTGTCTGTTGTAAGTAATAGATGAACAAATCGACAGACAAACTCTACTTTGTCTGTTGGAACAAACAAAGTATGATGTTCTTCTTTTATTCCCCATTCATTTGTTGTAAGTGAAAAATGAACTCTACTTTACTTTATCTTGGACGATTAAGCTCGTTACTTCATTTATAGCTTTGTTTATAGTAAGTTGCAGAGGAATATACTTGTGCATTGAAGTTCACTTGTCCAAGCAACTGCTTTGTCTATGTAGCTTCGTTTATCCCCATTGTGTACTTCTACTTCATCTTCCACTTTGTCTGAAGTAAGTAATAGATGAATTTGATCCTGCAGATGAAGTCGAATTCCTCATTTGTTTGATAATAGATTGAGTTCATCTCTGTAACTTCCTTCTTACTTCATTCTTAATTTATCTATTTTTGCTTAGACGAAGTTTCTTCACTTGTCTATACAGCTTGCCTTTTTGTCTTTGGGCAAATTCTTTCTCAAACAAAGTTTCTTTCCTTTGTGCATGATTGTCTAGGTGACTATTTCTTCTTTTTCCATTTTTTTGAGTGCTTGATAGAATTAATTCTTCTTACTTTGTCTTAGTTAAACTTTTTTTGGTCGGTATAGATAGTCCAAATTTCTCAAACAATTTTATGCTCCCTAACCATGGCTTCATCTTCAACTGCTTTTGTCATTTACACTTGTCTGTGGAAGTTCTCTTTGGGTTTTAACAGATAAAGCAAGCTCCTTCCAGCTTGTCTTTGAAGCCTTATTTTCTTCTTCTTCTTCTTTCATGATCTTCAACAATTTAATCCCTTTGGAATGTAGCAGATAGTTGTAACAGTTGGTTGTAGACGATTGTAATCCTATACTTAGAAGTTTTCTGCACTTGCTACATTGTTAGATACATTATTTAATCAAAACATATTTTATTCTCATGTGATTAAGGATAGTATGCATTTTTATTTAAATACATAATGTGAAAGCTTAATAAAGTATGGTGCTAAATATGATTCAACAAATTAACGCATTAAAGAATGATAACTAAGATTAAGCACAACATGAAGTTAAAGATGTATGCTTGCATAATTAAACATTCATGATTATTTATATTTCTCAAATTATCAATTAACATTTATCAAATTATAATTATACATATGATTATTAATGATTTAAGCACACATATTATTTTATTTTAATATAAGTTTTATTATTATTAAAATTATATATAATAATCCTGAGATCTTAGCAACTAGAAGAGCATTAATTGACATTCAACAAGGTGAGTTAACCTTGAGGATTAATGAAGAAGAGGTAAAGTTTAATATTTATCGCGCTATGAATTTTCCAGTTCAGAAGAATTCTTGTAACAGGATTAAGGTGTTGAATGATTGTGTAACTTTCATTTTTTCTAATGAAATTGTTCAAGATCTACTAAAAAATTATATTGCAAATTCTATTAGTCAAGATATGATAGGTCCTAAGAAAGTCATGAAGCATGTTTTGGCATTAGAAGCATTGTCGGAAGAGAAAATCAGCAATGAAGTGGAAATTTTGGATGAAGAACAGGTTGTGAAAGAAGTAAAAGCTGCATTGGAACTAAAGTAATTGCCAAATCACCTTAGGCATTCAATACGTTGAAGGAGAAGTTGATTTTGGCTCCAATTCTGGTGATGCATCAATGGGACCGACCATTTGAGCAATGCCAGTGACAATGTAGTGGGGGCTATACTTGGACAGATGCAAGACAGAGTCATCAGAGCCATCTACTATGCAAGCCACACCTTGGACGAAGCATAGCAGAATTACACCACAACTAGAAGGGAACTATTGGCTGTGGTGTTTACATTGGAAAAATTTTGGTAATACGTCAGTGGTTCCAAAGTCATCGTGCACACTGATCATGCAGCTCTTTGACACCTATTCATGAAGAAGGATGCGAAACCAAGGCTAATTAGGTGGATTCTGGTGCTGCAAGAATTTGACATGGAGATCCAAGATAAGAAGGGAACCGAGAATGTAGTAGCTGACCATCTATCCAGGCTAGAACAACACCAAGAAGACAAAACAGTCTATTCATGAGAAGTTCCTAGATGAGCAACTCTTCATGTTGAGTGGAAAATGTTCATGGTTTGTAGACTTTGTGAACTACATTGCATGTGGAACCTTACCTCTTGACCTTTCATGGCAACAAAAGAAAATGTTCCTGCACGATGTCAAGGCTTTTCTTCGGTATGAGCCTTTGTTGTTCAATAGATGTGCTGATTAGATTATTCGAAGATACGTTCCAGAAGAGGAAATGCAAGATATCTCACAGCATTGTCATTCATCCCCATATAGAGGCCATCATGGTGCAGACAAGACAATTGTAAAAGTTCTCCAATCAGGATTTTATTAGCCTTCACTCTTCAAGGACAACTATAAGTTTGTGAAAACTTGTGATTGTTGTCAACAAACAGGCATAATTTTAAGGAGGCATTAGCTACCATTGACAAATATCTTAGAAGTGAAAATTGTTGATGTTTTGGTAATAAACTTTATGGGTCCATTTTCTATTTCCTTTGGCCAGTTATACATCTTGTTAGTAGTTGATTATGTGTCCAAGTGGTAGAAGCAATCACCACTAGAAATAATGACTCAAAAGTGGTGTTGAAATTTTTGCAAAAGAACATCTTTACAAGATTTGGCACACCACGAGCCATTGTAAGTGATGAAGATTCACATTTCTGCAATAAAATTATCAACAACCTTCTTGCTAAATATGGTGTGAAGCACAAGATAGTATTAGCATACCACCTACAAGATAATGGGCAAGCAAAAGTGTCTAACCAAGAGATTCAGCAAATTCTAGAGAAACTTGTTAGCATCAATCGGAAAGACTAGCCTAGAAAGCTTGAAGATGCACTATGGGCCTATAGAATAGCTTTCAAGACACCAATTGGAATGTCTCCATACAGATTAGTCTTTGGGAAGGAATGTCATCTTTTGGTTGAGCTAGAACACAAAGTATTTTGGGCTATGAAAAAGTTGAATTTGAAGTTTGAAGTTTCAAGGAAGTAGAGGTTACTCCAGCTCAATGAATTGGAAGAATTTTGAAATGAAGCTAATGAGAATGCATGGATCTATAAGGACTAAACCAAGAAGTGGCATGATAAGCTCATCATGTAGAAGGAATTTCGGCCAAGCCAATAAGTTTTACTTTTCAACTCTTGGCTCAAATTGTTCCCTGGAAAATTGAAGTCTAGGTGCTCTGGACCATTCATCTTAGATAGGATATTTCCTCACAGATTAGTGGACTTAAGAGCTCAACATGGCTGAACATTCTGAGTGAATGGGCAAAGGATCAAGCATTACATTGAGCATGAGCAAGCAAACCAGAGTGGAGATGTCACCCACTTCAAAGAAGAGCAATGAAGAAGAGTACATCAAGTTGAGACTATAAACCAAGCACTTCTTAGGAGGCAACCCAAGTTTTCAAACTTTCTTTCCATTAAAACTTCTAAATCAATTTTAGATTAGTTGATTTATTTCCAAAGGTAATTTTTAATTTTCTTTTGGTAAATGTATTAGTTTGATGTTGTTAATCCAATTAAACATGATGTTTGGCAGGTTAAAGCACCTCATTGGAGTTAATATAGATAGAAATGGAATGCTATCTTTCATTCAAGATGGCAAATTCATAGAACAGAAGAGGATTTGGACCATAACACTTCATCCAGCAAGTTAGTATCACAACACTGAAATGATGTACCGTGGCATAGATTCATTCACCTACACAATTGTGAGTCCAGGGAGTTAGTATCATGCCACTACAATGTCTATGTCATGGCATAGTTTTATGTGTACACTACTTATGGCAATCAACAATTCTATGCTGCAGCACAAGAAGTCTGTGCTGCGGCACTCGGCCCTCTGACATGTGCATGTGTCCTTTGTTAAGAGCATTTATGCCCATACTTCTGCCATTCTTATGCCATGATATTAGGTTTCTCTCCTTTCCTTCTCCATTCTTCTTCCAACTCTCCAATTTTCAAACCAACATTCCCTAACTCCCAAAACGTTAGCATCAAATCATTCCACATGCTCAAATGACCTAAACATCATCTTCCTTCCATCCACACTCATTTCTTCATTCCAACATAGTCTTTCAAGGGTTGGAAATGAGGGAGCTTCACACCAAGTGAGGGATTTCTTGGCGCCTTTAGGCATCAAGTATTTATTTCATTTACAAATCACTTAGGATTCATTTCTTCTTGGAAAAAAGTAGAAAAAAAGGTTGTGGAAATGGTGATTGGTGGATAAGGGCAGCTTATGCACATAGGGTGTTTGATGGAATGCATGCAAGACGTGTAAGATCTTGTGGGAGATAATTTTCATAGCCATTTTGTTCAGTGGTTGTGCTAGAAGAAATTGTGGAAAAGTACATTGTGAATTTGGTGAGAAAGGGTTGTCTGTGACTAATCTTGTTGACATCCCTCAAGTGTTTGATGAAAATCCTAAGTGTAGTGGAAACTTTTTATGTGTGATTGTGGTTGGTATTTCTAGACCCTCTGGCATGGCTAGTTTGTGAAGAAGGTAAACAGAGGTTGGAGAATTGTGTAGTGTTATTGAAATGTGGCTTATTGCTTTTTAGTGAGTAAATGAGTGCATTAAAGGTGTTTGTGAAAATTCTTCAATGAAGTGAACTCAATGGCTGAAATTATTATTAGAGCAGTGTTGATTACCATTGGAGGTATGGGCTATTATGTTTACTCTTGGTGGATCTTTATTCCATGATATTGCATTGTTCTTGAATCAAATTGTGTGGGGCTACATTGAACTTCGGTGTTACATTTAGTACATAACTAGTCAACATATTGTTGCAATGGCTCCAAAGGGATAGAAAGCCACAACTGCAGGTCTGTCCAAAAGGTAGCAAAGTGTAAACCCGGGACCCCAAATCAAGCCTACATTTGTGAGTCCAGAGGCTATAGAAAGATACAAAACCTTCATTACGAATAGAAAATGTATCAAATAACGAGGTCTCCTCATCCCAATGCAAAGTATCCAAGGGACTATTAGCAAAAGGCATTAGGAGGAATTTGTCAAGCAGTCAGGCGTAACTCTTGTTCCCATTGTACGAGAATTCTATGCCAATGCATAGGAACATCAAAATCTAAGGGCATTAGTGTGTGGCAGATGGGTTTCATTCGACAGTGTCACCATCAACAGAAGATATCAACTACTAGATATACCTGAAGATGACTTCTCCACACTGTAGAATCAAGGGGCTAATTTTGATGCAATCATCTAGATCCTAGCCAAACAAGGAACACAATGAAAAACATCTGGAGGTAAGGTGAAGAGTTTCCCCAGTAGATGCCTGCCTACACACTCAGGGAAAAGTATGATATTACTTCATTTCTGCAAGGCCAATGCCATCTAACCATGTTTCTAGAGTTTATATAGAGATCGATCACTTCTAAACTTTTCCATTCATACTGGGTTATCTATTAATGTTGGAAAAATTATTGAAGATTCAATTTTGAGTATGGAACAAGTATCAACTACCATAGGTGGTTTTGGTCACCCCTCTCTAAGTTATGATCTTTATCGATAAGCGGGAGTGCTAACCAGTCCATCCGAGGAAATTTAGCATCCCAAACTCGCCATTTCCTCTGATCTGATGAGGACATCAAGTATCTGCACTGCACAACCAAGCACCTCCTGATGACCAACACAACCACCATCTATAGATTATGCAGCAGCAATGTCCGATTTGCAACTCAAAGTTGGCCAGATAGCCGATACCCCTCACTAAATAGCTTAATCGGATGGCTGCTAGACATGATCAGCAATATGAGCATTTAGTGAAGTGCCACATTACACTAGCTTTAGCGTGTTCCACATGGTCGGAGAATCCAATTTAGCTTCCTTCCTCCCCTGCTTTTCCTACATTTGCACCAAAGGAAGATGAAGCCGCAGACCACAATGAAGATGAAGAGGATGAGGAAACTGAAGAAGAAGATGAAGATGAAGATGATAACGCTTTTAATGATGACTAAACCCTTTTAGGAAAGTCCTTGCACTTTAAATTCCTTTTACATTGAGGACAATGTAGCTTTTAAGTTTGGGGGCAGTCTAGTTTATGTTTCATATTTTATGCTTTGTCTATCTGTTTTGTGTGTTTAACTAGTTCATGTGTGATTGTTCAGTACCTCTATCTAGTTTTTTATTTGAGTATGGTCATGTTTGGTCATGTTTGATCTCTGAAAATGTGTTAAAAAATGTGTATATTGTGAATATTAATCAGGTTCATCATAGAAAACCAATGATATATAAGAGACATATATAATAATGGCTAGGATGAAAATTAATGATATCCTTATTTTCTATACTTTTGACCTGATCACTTGTTTAAATTGCTTTAGATTTATTATATACATAGATCACATAGCCATTCCTTTTGAACTCATTGAGTATTTAACAACAATATAAGTAACTAAGCTTGAATATCACAGTTTGAACTCCAGAACTCTTTGCAATTAGTGTTTGAGACAAACATTAGATTCATGATGTATATGGAGGGATCATATCTCATGAATTGAAAAGAAGATAAGTTTGTGGGTGTGGTAGTAATACAACCCAAGAATTGGGAAGATCATATTCGAAAGAATTCAAAAGAAGATAATTGTGAAAAGTGTGATAGTAACACAGTCCACAAAAGGAAAATAAGGAAAGTAAAGAAAAAAATAATGCAAGTAAAATATCAGGTATTAATCTATTGTAGTCTCTCCTTCATGTTATGAGTTCATAGAGTTTGCACTGAATATGTATTACTTGGTTATTGGAATGAAACTAAGTATGAAATGAGATAGATTGGAATGACTATATTATTTGCACTTACACTTGGAATCTAAGCTTGAGAGGATAAGGTCCAAGTAGAAATGCTAGATATAAATGATACTCTGAAATTTTCTTCTTAGCCACATTAATTCTATTGAGGTCTTTAGACAATGAACCTAATAATGTGTTTTGTGTTGCATTGTGTGCCAGTTCATGTTGTGTCGTTTTGCTCAAAGACAAGCAAAGTTATAAGTTTGGGGGTATTTGATAAGTGAATATTATTCACTTATATGATTCCTTCTTAAATTAACTTTTGGTTTGTTCTTGAGTTATTTTTAATTGATTTTTGTGTTTATTTTGTGTTTGTTTGTAGGCACATAACTTTAAGAAGGATGGAGAAAACACAAGGAATGCAATGAAGTGGAGAAATTGTAAAGGAATGATGGACAACAACTCTGGCACTGAATTAGAATATGGAGAATATATGCAGATAGCAAGTCTATGTCATGGCACTGAATTAGAACATGAAGAACAACAAGTCTGTGCTATAGCATAGGAAGTCTATGCCGCAACACTGACCTAATATAAGAGGAAAGATGGAAAAACAAAATGTCTATGCCGTGACACTAAATGTCTGTGCTGCGCACTAGAATTTGAGACACAATTCTGGATTTTTTGAAATGGCTTGGACACGACTCCGGATTTTCTGCGATTGCTTGAAAAAGATACAAAAAGATAAATCTTCAAGGAAGGAAATATAAAAACACAGAGGAGTCAGCCTAAAGAGGATCAAAAGAGGGTAGAGGGACGATTTTGGAGAGGCTTTCAGAAGGAAGAAACTTCAAGTTGCAAATCAAGCCAAGCACTGTGAGGAAGAGTTTGATATCATTTCAATCCTTATTCATTTAGTGTTTTCCTTCCTATTCATCATTTGTAATTTGGATTAAAGTTGGAATTCAAATTTTGACAATGTTATATGAATGTTTTATGGATTCTTATTTCATTATGAATAGCAAAATGCCTCCTTCTAGAGGGGAGAAGGATCTTGTTCTGACAATATAGTGTTATTAATGAGTTATATGATTGAGAGTTATTATTGATTTACTTGTGCAACTTTACTTTTAATACTTTCAATTTAGTGGTCATTTATTGAATGAATACATATTTGGGATTTGACACTCAAGAGAGGTAATCTTGAATACGATCTAGGCATCATAACATGGGATTTTAGATGACTTGGGAGAGCTTCTAGGTTTTATGAAATCATTCAAAAGAATCATAAAGTATAATTCATTCTTTATCTTCCAATTTTTATAGGAATATCAAATTGGAATGTAGAGAGTGGATACTTAGCTTAGCACTCAGAAGAGGGAGTTGAGTGAATTAGCATTCTTGATTTATAAACCAATAGAACGATCAATGTATAGTGAGTTAAGAGAACTATGATAAAGCACAAGTTAAGTCAATCATGTGAAGCTTCTTTATCTTGAATTCTTCCATTCAAAAGCTTGTTTATTTCTACTTTTTAGTTAAATTCACATCACTCGATTTTCCAAATAAAATCAGGATTATTCACTATAATAGATAGTGATTAATTGGAATGCATAATCCCTATGGAGATGATACTTTCTCACTATTATACTGCAAAATTGACACCATGCACTTGCAGTATAATTTGCAGAAAACATACTATAATTTTATTTGGCCAAAATTTTTAAAAGTTTAATTCAACCCTCCCCCCCCCCTCTCTCGATTCTTGAGCTACCATTTGAACGAGACCAACAAGGACCGCTTAACCAAAACAGTACTATGGATGAGAAAATATGCTGACCAAGCCCAATAGTTCTTAGAGTTCCAAGTTGGGGATAAGGTTATGCTCAAACTTCCTTCTCAAATTTGGAAAATAATTAGCAAGAAAGAGGCATATAAGGGCCTAGTCCAGAAGTATGATGTTCCATTTGAGATAAAGAGATAGATCGAGAAGCTAGCTTATTGGATAGATATACCTTAGAGGTATAAAATCCATCCTGTTGTCCATGTTTCTTTCCTTAAGCCATATTATGAAGATGTATAGGACATAAAGAGGGGTGTGTCAATGAGGGCACCTCCTACAGTTCATACCCACTTCAATAAAGAAGTGAAGGCTATCTTATACAAGAAGGTAAGAGACCAAAGCAGTCAGAATCGAATGATCTTTTGCTTGATGCGATGAATTTGAGAACCTGATTCAAGAATTTGAGTCGCTGAGGGTATTGACCAATTTAGGTGCGAGATTCCATGTAACCCCCATGCATGCTGCGTGGGCAGGCGTGAGACAGAATGATCACTTGGATAGACACAGACAATCCAACTTGTCCAGGGCATGAGTGTAGCATGTCCTTAGTAATGATCTAAGGTGAATCAGCGATGTGGGGCATCATGCTACTAGCAGAGTGATGTGGATGGATGCACTTGATGTAGTAAATGTTGGCTAGCGTTGGACACTCATGTAGGACACACATTGTGGGCACAATGACATAATGGCGCTTAGATGACACCTAATTAGATGGGTTGGACCAAGTCCTAAAAAGATGATGCACTACCCTTGGGAAGGGTAAGTGATTGGATGGCTCACCCCATGGACTTAGTCTTAGGGATACACAACATCCATCCCTTATGTATGGGGCATGTGTCGATCCTAGATTGGGATACATGGGAGTTGATTATATACTAAATGTATATTTAGTCCTTTAAGCCTTTTCACATCATAACAGGACATCTCTAGGGGAGTACTCTATGGTGAGCTAGAGCTGGAGTAAGATTTTGTATAGCCCATCATTTAGTGAAGTTTTGGAAGTAATTCCTATAAGTTGTACTATTATTTCCCTTTCTTGAGAATTTTCTTCATTTCAGGTTTCACTTTTCATTCTTTTATGTCGATCTAGGCTGCTAAGGCTTGGCATACCTTAGAAACACTTATAATTACTAAAGTATTGTCGCAAATAATTGCTTTTCTTGTAGTGCACACTTTGCTTGGGAGAATTCATAAGCATAGGATTTATCCATAGCTATTTTTTTTATAGAATAGAAAATAATACAGTAAAGTAAACAAATTAAGTAATCAATTGAATCACATAGACATAAGATTTTGCATGAAAAACTTTTCAATTTAAAGAGAAAAATTACAAGACCGGTTCAAAGTAAAACTCCCGTTATAAGAATCAGATTACATTTTTTCTTCATAAATAAATATATAAATAAAAGAACGAAAATATCACCCAAAGGGGATCGAAAAACTTAATGCTTCTCTTAAGGATTTTTTTTTTCCTTAAAAGTCACTTCGATCTTCTCTTGACTTGAGATCGAGAAGTTAACATGTTAGAGAAACCACGCCACAATGCCTGGCATGGTGAGGTCGGAGCCCTTTCCTTGCCTTTATAGGGAGAATGCATAAAAGTATTAGCTCAAAGCCCTCAATGCGCGTCAAACAAGTCTTACTCTAATGAAGTGAGGCTGGATTTGCGTGTGCTGCTGGACGTGCATAAGCCATTCCATGTCCACTTCACATCGAACAACAGGATTCACATATTATAGGCCGGTCGTGTTTGTTTGATTTGAATGGATGGTTCTGCTAGATGAATTTTAGGAAGGTCTATGAGCAGGCAAAGTCAAAGAGGTGAATGGTGTTCGTTGACCCAAAATTGGTTATGACGAGGCCTTAATGCGTTACTGATGATACAGGAGGATGCTGACCATGCTATACGTAGTGATGATAAATAAATAAATACATATACTTCGGATTAGGTGATATCTGTTCCTAGTAAACTTGCTTCATAATTAAAAGAAGGGTTCATTAAAGAAATAAAAACTAGCAGTCACAACTCACAAGATGATGAATACATTCCGGGCTGTGGTGCATGGCACGATCAAAAAGATGGTTGCCTATGACAGGCGTTGGTCTTTCAAACACGCGCTATCTACCTGACACGTGTTTTCCAACTCTCCAAACGAGAGGTCTTCATTTATATTTCAAACTTTTTTTTTCTCTATCAGATTGTCCTTAGTATACTAGGTCAAAATTGGAACCATTTCCTGTCTTATTCGACATGTTATTACTACGGAAATTCATGTGGGGAAACGATGCGTGTGCAAGAGTCAGACGGTTCGATTGGTGAAATTTTTTCCTAGACCAGAAAAAATCCATATTATGATTGACAAATCCGTATATTAATTATGATCATAAGATGTGATTTGTTACGTTGGCATATGGACCAGGATCGTTTGGTCCCACGATGAAGACGCCATCACGCAAAAAAACATTTCCGCCAAGTCTGGCATACGTGCAAGCAAAATCCACAGATGGTTTGAAAAAAGTATAGATAAAGAAGGAAATGGCTAGGAAAGATCAATTTAGCTTGCTAGCGTTTATTCAACGCCACCCAAGTTTAGTGCAATTTACACGGCGAAAAAATACATCGGCTGTTGTTTCTTTGCATTGTATGCTGACTTTGCTGTCGGTGTATTATTCGCATACATAGCTTCCTCAACTTGCTATGGAAAATACCTTGAAATTGGCATTCCATAAATATTGAATAAAAAAAGACTACAATTAGTCCACCTCATGAGCGAGAATTAATGCTAGTACATGAGTACCTCACATATGAAACAACGAAGTCATTTTATAAGATTTAAGTACAGGTAATCAGAAACAAATCATCTTATTATAGATCGAAAACGATGTTAATGCAACCTTCATTTGTCCCAAAGTACACAACAAAAACAAGCCAGAGAACCGATCACTAATAGCACCTCATATCCATCTGTGACCCAATTGATAGTTATATTAACATTTTTTCACCCTCACAAGGTCTTCCATGATGATAACGCATGTTCTTTGCTTCGCCTTCAGGACGTGAAATCGGTCTTACGAAGTGAAGCCGAGCGAATGCACCTAAAATCCCGGGTTTGTGCAACGGTTGCACATCTCAATCATAAAAAAACCTAAATTTGGCGGTTAATTTCTAAATTAGACATATATGGTAAATGTCTAATCATGAGTACGCCTGAACAGTTGACCCTCAAGGACACCCACCCACCAAAATGTGATCTGCCTAAAATATGTAGCGTGGACCTTTCATTGTGTAACTGTGCAACGGTTTGTACATCGACCACCGGCTACTTAAAAATGTTTCACGTACAGATGGCGCCATACTGGAGTTACAACAGATAGAAGTATATGTATGCTGCATGTACGTACACATGGCTCATGCATTTTGGAGCACTTTTAGGCGATCAGATGGCTGCAGTTCAACAGTCCCATGTATAACATACCATCTACAATCAAGCAAACGTTTGGACGACAGATTTCGTTCCAATACATGCGGTTGAGATTGTTGATATTACTTGCATTTTTCCAGGAAAACCATTTTGAGAACAGAACGATTTGAATTTCTAGTCTCGTGGCAGTTTCCTCGTATGTTCTCCAAATAATAGTAAGTCTATGTTGGATGGTCGGCTCAAGTTAAATAGACACGCGGTTGTGTATCCTTTCACAGCAAGAAATTAGCAAAATAGCTTTTGGAGAAAGGCAGTGTGGATTCAAGGGATAAAAGCGCCAAAATCCTATTGCATTTTTGCTACTCCGCTATCTCGACTTCTATATAACCAGAAAGATGTCGAAAAGCATCTACATCTCCATGTTTTTGTGTTTCGGGGAAAGCAAAATGTTTAATGCCATGTCTGTAAGTAACACTTCAAACATGCAAGCTCTTTTATATTTTTAAAATGTTATTCGGAATGACTTTCAATCGGTCCAGCTCTGCCGCCTATGTTCTACTGTTGAAAGACGGTATATGTGAGCCCCCAAGACCGCGTAATTGAATCTGGGTTTTCGACACTAGTTTGAAAGCACGATTTGAATCCCGCCGTCCTGCAACTTTCAATCAACATGAAAACATCATTTTCTCTGTTCGTATTCAATGTCAGTGGCCAACAATGCGGGTGCGGTGGCTCTCATATCTACTCTAAAACAATCAATTGAATTGTTGAATGAGACTAAAAACTAGTGAAATTGATTCTAACAATCTGTTTATATTTTTTTACTTAAGTAGATTGTAGAACTTGGAGTTCACATGGACTGTGACGGATGCGAAAGAAGGGTGAGGAAAGCAATCTCCAAGCTAGAAGGTAGAGCATGCTCCAGGCATTCTCCATGCAATTCTTGGTCATGCGAACTTGAATGTGTTTTACGTACGGTGTTGTCTGAACATATTTCATTTCTGCAGGAGTCGATAACATTGACATTGATATGGATAAACAAAAGGTGACGGTGACGGGGTACATCGACCAACGGAAGGTTCTTAAGGCGGTTAGACGCACCGGGAGGAAGGCAGAGTTCTGGCCATACCCATATGATGGTGAATATCATCCATACGCACTGCAGTATCTCGAGGACTCGACGTACTACTCCACATACAACTATTACAGGCATGGGTATAACTCCACGGTGCAAGGATACTTCCCCAATCCTGCGTATTCTACCATTGTCGATGATGACGCTGCCGCCCTTTTTAGCGATGAAAACGTTCACGCATGTGCCATCATGTGAAAGCTTATACAGAATTCTAATTAACACCGTATAATTCAATCTAGTCATGAAAATATGAGCAATACTTTGTTAATTTTTTTATCACTGCTGACAGAGATGATTATATTGCCAAAAGAGTAGCAAGCAAAGTGTTGCTTACGGACTTTCTTTTGCCACTGGCTAGCCAACGATGGAAGTTGGGAGGATTGCTTCATGACAATGTATTTATTGCCTTATAATTTTCAGTATGATAAACAGTGTTGAAACTGTTAAATGAATTTTATTTCTATGCCAAAGCCGTGCGATGAGATCACATCATTGTTTTATTTTAAATACGTGAAAGATGAAGAAATATTTCTAACAGGAAATTAATCAGGGGGGATACAACCCCTTCATCTGAATGAGCTCCGGTATTGGATAATTGCAATGGAAGACAAAATGGCATCCACCTAGAATGGGACTCTACGTTCATCTCCAAATTTTTCTATGCTGGGGTGATATGGCGTATTTCATCTCCCGAGTTACTACTGTTATTCCCTGCCTGGCCAGCCAATGCCTGTTTAGTGCGATGCTACAACTCTACGAGTAGGATGGACATCGCATACACAGGTTATCAATTGATTGTTGTTAGAAAAGCATCCGGGTGCAGTTGGTTTGCGACCAGAGTGGACAGTATTTTGCACGGATGGCCTTAAGTGAGCCTAATTCTACAGTGGTATCAGAGCCAGATAGGGAATGTTTGGTGTTTGATATATCTCTAATCCCAAATCACTTAGGTCAGATGAGATGTGCTGGTATATAAATCTTAGGCACGTTTCGGAAAATCATGTAGCCGCAATCGGTATGCGACCAAAAAGGATAATATATTGCTGGGATGGCCCTGAGTGGAGCCTATTATACAAAAAATGTAAATGAAAATGAAGAAGATGGTTGTGATGTAAGAGTATTTGATGTAGCACAAAGTGCCTGATAACGCATTATTTCAGACTACATCTTGCTGATAAATGATACCGTCCATGTGGACTGATATCTCTTACGGGGCTACATTTTTCATGAATAGATAAGAGCACAATCCTTATCACACAGCTTTCAGGAATCTCATGCTCTTTTATCTCAGCAATTGGATGAATGATACACTTTCAAAGCATATTGGAATAAATACGACGGACGAAAAATAGACCGACAATTATCCAGCCGAAAAGAAATGAAAGATTTTGGTTGCATCTCCATTCTAAATGGTTACAACAGACGTTGCCTGTGGGCCCTTCATGTAGGAACCAAGGGGGTAGAATGTCGGAAGATCATTACACGATTGTTTTCCAAATGAAAGACTTGGGGGTGGGCAGGGGGCCGGCGCACTTATTGTGTAGGAAAGTAGCTCAAATGCCTCACTATATATACTGGCGACTGCAAGGAGAAGGAAAGTTTATAAAACGCCAGCTTCAATGTTGCACTGAGTCACAAGCGGACTGGTTTTTTGTTTTGTTTTGATTTGTTTATAGGGAATCTTTGTGGCCCACCAGATTAAGGATTTGGCACTTGACGCCACACTGCTAGTCCCAAATTGCAGGTTTTTCATCAGTAATTCTGTTGTTCACATGTGGTCCAAGAGGATTCTCACAAATTGGGCAAAAAACAAAAAAGGCATCTTCTGGTTGCAAGCCCAACTTGTTTGGACAGGTGTAGATATATGACAGGTGACCACTAGCTAGGGACAGGTATCGAAATCCAGACTGCCAATTCTATGGCCAAATTCTTATCTTGAGAATATGTGACTCATGTTGAGAGGTGACTGGAAGGAGAGCATGATGGTGTGGATGGCGTGGTCCAAAACTGAAGTTGGTAAAAATGGGGCTTAGGAAAGATGTCCAAAACGGCCCAAATTCAGACGTCCCCAGCGAACTAGTTTCATCAATCAGCTCGATGGTGTTAATCCAGCCTTCTGTCAAAGTGCACACCCGTCTGTGCATATGAAAAGAATACTATCCCGTTACTATCGTTCCTTGAATTCGGACCAGTGGTTATTCGGATCTTTCCATGCATTTGATAGTCATCCGTCGCTGTTCACTAAAATCAACCTACAAAAGGCGCATTCAACGCCTTCCCAATATTTTTTTTTTCTTTAAAACAGAAGACGCATTTAGAGATATATCTATACAATTTACCTATAATTATAGTTTACCAATATTCTTAAAATATTGTAAGAGACATTTGATGTGGTAAAACCAGACCCGACCTTTTTGGTCGGGTCTGATCTATCATCCGGCCGAATGACGAAGGTGGCATGAAGGAGTAGCGGCGACGGTCGCCCGCAGAAGCGAAGACGACGACGGTTCGTCGGGTTTTCCGCTCGAACGACAATGATGTGGAGGTCGTCGGCGACCTGCAATCGCCAGAAAAGCACGATCACGACGCCGCCAGCAACGAGGAAGAAGGCCACGTCAACAGCCCGTAGAAGCGAAGATGACGACGGTTCGTTGGGTTTTCCGCTCGAACGACAATGATGCGGAGGTCGTCGGCGACCTGCAATCGCCAGCAAAGCACGATCACGACACCGCCAGCAGCGAGGAAGAAGGCCACGTCAGCAGCCTTGTTCAGCATCTTCCGGCGATCAAAGGCAAGGATCTGGCAGAAGAGAAAAGGGGCTGTTTAGCATCAGGGTGACGGCAGAGACGACATGCACGGAGCGGATCGACCATCCGATGGTCGGATGGCGGCATCGCAATGACGATTTGCGGCTAAAATTGATGGGTTTTTTCGCATACGGCCGAATCTTCCAGTGACCAGGGAGGATGATCTGGTGCGGCAAAATCAGCGCCGACATTGGAACAGCAACACTGAATTTTTGAACGGAGTAGATTAACCGGTCGGTGGCAACGTCGCCAGCAGTGAGGAAGCAAGGCGCATCAGCGCCCTATTCTTCGTCTTCCGGCGACCGAGGTCCGAGATCTGGTGCAACAAATAGTGTCGGAGGTCAGGACGACGTAAACGCTGTTGTCGAAGTGGATTGGCCGATCGGTGGTCGGACCTTAACATCACAGTGGCGACTTGCGGCTGAAATGATGGGCGTTTAAACATCTTTTTTGAGATTTTAGGCGACGGAAAGGGAGGATCGGCGGCAACAGCACCCGCGCCAGAGTCGGAAAGCAACTTCAATTTTATGGCCGTCATGGATCACCTGATGGACGGACGAACGTTGACCGCAATCCCAACCAGCATCGCCGGCGGAAAAGACACTGTGAGTTGGTCTGCCGGAGAAGCAATGATCATCGGTAGTGAAGTGGTGGTGACAGCTACTGCAGGATGTCAAAACATTAACGGCAGAAGGACAAGCCACCGGAAGCAACCATGAAGTGATTTTCCCCCCATGCTGTCTCTGACATGCCGTGCCGATGGGGTGACTTAGCTGAGCAACCATTATTAATCTCCCCATACCACTGCTGATGTGCCGTGAAGACGAGAGGGATCGGCCGCGCAGCCGATGACGACAAGGATGAGCAGCAGCCGGTGTGGTGTGAAACTGAGGGGCAGCAAATGTGGCATGCAGAGGAAGCACGGTCATCCGCTGCCCCAACGGAGAGATGGCGCGGTGAGGTGTCGTGCGGTGGAAAAGTCAGGCAGCACACCTGATGACGCGCCGCGCACTTGCTGACGTCCCGAGCTGCTGCGGTCTTCTCTTTGCTGACATGGCGCACAATTGAGATGCAGCCGACCTGGTGTGCGGAGGAGACGGCTTGGGCAGACGTGTTGCGCAACCGAAGTTTTTTTTGTCCATGTTGGCACGTTTTGCCAGAAGAGTGTACAGCTGATGTGGCGTGGAGATGGGACAGGCAGCAACAGCAAGCCACTCCGCAATCCTACTGACGCGCCGAGTGAATGAAGAATCATGGTCATACAAAACATTTTTTAGAAGCTGAGGTTAATATGTGTATCAATTTTAGAAGGTAAACT
>JAYJMB010042001.1:29205-77764 GCA_036873735.1 Pouteria campechiana
ATATATATATATATATATATCAAATTCTATGCAGAAAAATGGCTACTAGGTTTGCCTTTTGTGGGGTGATTGTTTCAGCCCTTGTCAATTATTTAAAACCTCAATCATACCATGCAAGATAGCTAGTGAACAGCCTAGATAAGCTCCTAAGACAATAAACGCCTGAGATATCGGGTGAGTGTTGACCAAGTTTTTGCTCAGGCCACCAGTTAAAACCTCGATTGAATGCATGGAAATGCTTAAGCAGTATCCTCAGTGATCAACTGCAAAACCTTAAGTGAAAAATCTGAAGTACCAATACAAAACAAATAGAAACAGAAGAAAGCTGAACCTAGGTCTGATCAGGCAAATGCTATGCTAAACCTAGGCAGATGGATTGAAATGGCTATGCTTCATCTTTTTATCTATGTTGTGGATGATTATAATGGAAATTAAAATTTTATACCAGATCACCGTTAAAGACATTATATCACAATATATACTTTTGGATTATAGAGGAAAAAAACAATGCAGACGTGAAAGAACAATATTCTAGGACAATTTTCAAATGCACCTGGGTCTTTTAATGAGCTAGATTGTGAAGATTTTTTCACTTTCTCCTGCCTCTCTTTTTGTCATTCAATTCTAACATAGAAAAAATATATTTTTTTACATTCTACTTATCTTTTTAAAATGTTTTAATTAGATGGATAAAGTAGGTTGGATTAGGACTGACCATTTATATACAAGTTGGTTCAACATCGAGATTTTCAGCCCATATAATAAATTTGTAGAATTTGGGTTAGACACATCCTCTTTGTTGCTTAATCCAACATGAGCCAATACAGCCATCCTACTGCTATCCATTAATAAAAGCATTCCAGTGTTAAAAAAGAAAGAAACAGAAGAAAAAATGTCTAAAAAAGTAAAAGGTTAGTTATATGTAGTGTTGTTCAAAATTTAAATTTTTTTCCCCTTTTCCTCACCAATTAACCCTGGAAAAGAAGCAGAAGTGATAACTCAGACAAATGATTTAGTAGCAGTAGCTGCAAATAAATATAACTACTAATAGATTTATGGTTTTATTTCAGAACAGCATAAATGAAAATAACACTAAAAGCAATGTAAAGATGTAAGTTATTATTAATGCTCACCATGGGATCAAATGGTTTGCCAATGGTCCCAACAACAGCAACACGCAAGCTTCTCATTATCTCCACAAACTGCTTGTATATACTCTGATAACTTGTGTCAATATTCTTTTCCTCCTCACTTTCTGGCCTAATATGCTGCTTTGCTCTCTCGAAACTGTCCACTATGGGCAAGAGGCTCTTGATCACTTCTCCTTGAGTGTCAGATGTCAATGCAAGCCGATCTTTCTCGAATCTATTTCTGAAATTGTCAAAATCTGCTTTCAAGCGAAGAAATTTATCCTTTCCAGATGCTAAATCTGATGATAACTCTGAAAGTCTTTGAGCCATATCATTCTTCTCAATTTCAACAACACAAAGTATTGCTTCTATGTCAGAAACAGTTTTCTTGTCCCCATCAAGGATAGCCTCCTTGTAAACTTGGATGAGGGTTTTCAGTGTGGGTGGAGAATTCTGATCTCTGTCTGTTTCTTGTTTATCCTTGCAAGATTCATCATTCTCTTCTCCATCAACAGCCTAGGAAGATTGTGAGGGCAGTTAGTTTAACATAATTTGCAGGAGGAAGAATAACTTATTCTGTGTATAGCAATGAAATGAGAAATAATCAATGATCTGTGAGCAATAATAATGATGTAAAAGAAAACCATGTGTTCGCTCTTAGTCTTGTGGCAAAGACCTAAAATCATGAATTGTTAAAAGAAAGAACTAGATGTCCACATTCTGGGCATCTGTGCGATTGAAGTCTCTAATTGTAACAGTAGCTAACAGTCTCCAGCTGAGTAGCTCAGTTGGTAGAAATCAAATGCACATGTATTGGTCTAGCGTTCAAACTCCAGCAGTGTTGTACTTATTTTAAACAAGAATCACTAACCAACAGTGCAGATCAGTAAGAGAGCTTTCAGATGCACAAGTGAACTTTAATCTGACCATTCAATCTGATAAATGGGAAATGACAAAAGTTTATAATGCTTCCTGATATCCAACATATTATGCATGTAGGCCTTGACATGGCAGTTTAGTTCCCCTTATCTCCAACTTGCAAGCGATACCTTCGCAATTTAAACTCAAGACAATGGTGGTTGTTACCAAATAGATATCCATTGTGCAAGAAATAGAAATCAATCACTCATGATCACAGCCCTTCTGCTAAGAATTTTTGTGCAAAACTGATATTAATGTTTTGTTGCAGCATGGGTCTTTCCTGCCTCAGTGTTGGATCTCATGCAAAGTGGGTGGACAGCTTCTTTGGGATCTAAGAGTTGACTGTTTCGAAAGCTATATTTGTGATCATTTTAGGCACCAGAGAGTATTGGAACAGAGCATTTGATAGAAGATGTGCCCCTGCTGCGCTTTCCTCAAAAGCAATGTATTATAGACATTAAACACCTAAATATGCATTTATTTCAGTAGATATGAAATTGCTCCAACATTCTTTCACATGAAGACTAGTTTCTCAAACAATGAAAAATGCCCTTGATTTAGCTACTCTCAAGTCACCATCTATCAAGTGAATTCAAGCTCGTAAAAACCTTGCAACATACAATGAAAAAGGTTATTGATATAGCCACCCTTAAGTCACCATGTAGTGACTTCAAGCCTGCAAAACCCCTGCAATATATGAACTTTTTATGTCACAAATGGCTTCATAAGAAGGTATGCAACGTTGTCATTGGTGAGAATTTTCTCTAGCGAAATTTGTCCATCTTGCTTTAAGAAAAAAATTTATATTGTATGCTAGTGTGCTTAGTACCTTAGTCTATGCATGGAATGCTAGATTTATAGCAAGTGTTTTTTGCATTGGCCATAAAAAATACATGTCAACCATATGCATAAACGTCAACTCAACTAATAGCTTCTTCAACCAAATCAATTCTTTGCATGCATCTGTTGTTGAAAGTACCCAACTTTTACAGTTAATAATACAACTACAGGCTACAATCATGACGTCCAGCAAACTGCATCAGTGGCCTCATAACTATTTGTAGATCTACAAATTGGTTATTATAACAGATAGTTGCATCAAAAGTACCCTTCCAATAATGAGAGATCAAATTCACCACAGTGACATAGTCTGATGATTTTTATCCAGGTTCACCGCATATATATTAATTGCTTTACTTGCATACTGTCTAGTTTTGTGCATGCTATAGCAAACATAAGGCCCTACTGCTAATGCATATGATACTTGATATATAAGTCTTCTTTGCTTCTATGCTAGAGCTTTGTTCCAAAGACAATCTACAACCAACTAGAAAAGTGTCCACTGGTTTAAAATTCTGTATATTTAAGCAATGCAAAGTTCTTCTAACATAACTCTTTTGAGTAATTTAAATCTTCCCCTTCTCTCTTTCTCAAAGTACAATAGCCCTAAAAGTTTTATCCACAACTCCTAAGTTCCCCATACCAAATTCCCTAGTCAAACAAGCTTTCGATACTGCAATGTCTTCTCTACTAATAGCTGCAACCAACACATCATTGCCATAAAGTGATAAAATGATAAAGACATGAAGTTACAATCTCCATAATTAAAAAATATAAACACAACAGTCAACCTTGCATCTTATAAATCCTAAGCTCATAATGAAGGAATCAAATTGCTTATCCCAACATTCTGGTACTTGCTTTAAGCCATATAATACCTCATCCAACTCGCAAAAATATTCTTTATCTTTTTCTATAAAGCCTTCAAATTGAGTCATATAATTTTTCATCAAGATTTAGATATAGAAATACAATTGCATCCAACTATTCAAGCTTCAACTGAAGTACAAATACTGTGTTCTATATAGTAAAAATAATACTTAAATGAATAATTGGGGAGAACATCTCATTGAAGTCAATGCATCTTTCAATGCTTCATCAGTGTTCTTTTTTCTGATTAAAGACCAATTTACAACTGATGGCTTTTCATCCCTTAGGTAATATGAGCATTCCCAAGTATTATTCTTAAACGACCCCTTCTTTCCTAGCTGCTTGGCAGTGATTAGAATCTGGAGATTCACATGCTTTACAATAGAGGAATGCGCATGACTAAATCTTTACTCAATCATAAGCCTTAATGTAACGTTTAAGGTAACAAAACATCTTCTAGCTCTACTTGTTTAGTCTTAATCAGCTTAAGTTCTAACACTTAGCATCCCAGCTGCAATAATTTCTTGATGCAGAACAAGTTGGAAGAAGATAGAAGAAAGAGGAAGAAATCTCTCAGGGAAATAAAAAGGGAAGAAATGGGAGAAGTTGAGAAGAATTTAGAGAGAATTAGGGCAAGCAAAGTAATCAATGCATTAAATCATCAAGTGTTCTCAACCCTTATACAAGCTTACCATATTTATAAACTGAAGACAAAATCCTAAAATACGCGTAACAAATAAAATACCAAAAATACTTTCTAAATCCCTAATCAAATAAACAAACTCTAATTATTACGATAGCACCTAAAATAAGTATGAATTAAGCGCACATCACGATCCCCATCAATCCTCCCTTGCTTGAAACAACCTTCCACTGGAGAGTTCACATAATGATATTGATCAAGTAAATCTGGGTCCAATGCCTGAAGTTCCTCTTCGGGTATCCATATAGCATCAGTGTCAGGCTTGTTTCTCCACTTCACAAGATACTTATGTAGTCTGCCTGAAGAAGAAGTAATGAGCTCATCTTAGAGGATACTCTCAACCTGATCTGTAGGTGTGAACTGTGTTCAGGATAGAACTGAAATAGAATCCAAAGCTTAAAAAACCCTTTGGTTTGGCATCCATGCAAGTAAAAGAAGAGGCTCGAAGGTACCATTATAAGGAAACAAATCCTCTATATTAAAAGTTGAACTAATCTCGTAATCTAAGGCAAGTCAAGAACATATGCATTTGATCCTAATTTTCGTAAAATACGAAAAAGGACCATTAGCTCATGCATGCAACTTTTTAAAAGGATTTTTAGGAAACCTCTCAAGTCACATACAAACCATAATATAATCACCTTCATTAAACTCATGATGTTTACGATGTACATCAGCAGCAAGCTTATAAGTTTCATTACTCAATATGATTTTCCTTCTTATAGTGGCATGGACATCATGAATATGTTGTGCAAAGGTATTAGCAGAAACAGAAACAAGAATATTAAGTGGCAAGGGTACAAGATCAATGGGAGCACGATGAGCAAAACCTTGGACAATCTCAAAGGGGGACTTTCCTATGGATCTATTAATAGAATTATTATAGGTAAACTCTGCAATAAACAAAATTGAATCCCGAGTACCTAAATGTTCATCTACCAAACATCTAAGTAAGTCTCCCAAACTTCGGTTAACAAGCTCGGTTTGACCATCAGCTTGTAGGTGAAAAGCAGAAGAAGATTTCAAATTTAGTATCAGAAAGTTTTCACAAAATTTTCCTAAAATAACTCACAAAATGAACACCCCTATCGGACATAATAGTAGATGCTAATACATGTAGTGTGACAATCTCCTTGAAAAATAATTTTGTCATGTCCCTAAATTCATTCAAAAGATTTGCAAATTCAAATGACTAAACAATAGACTCATCTACATAAACACTGGACTCAGACTTTCCTACCAACATCAACATTAAATCAGACTTTGTACTTTCCTTTTCAAATTCTCTTTTAGCAAGAATATGCAAAGATCTTTTCTTTGGGGTTCAATGGGAGAAATTTTCTTTTGAGATCTTTCTCTCACTGATGGTTTAGCTAGTCTCAAAAGAGTAGATTTCTCATTGTGTCTGAAAAAGTATGTTTTTGATTTTCCATAGTGTATGACTTTCATATCAAATAACTAAGGATGACCAAGTAAAATATAAGTCACATCCATTGATAGGACAACACACTATATCTGGTCCTCGTAATTTAAAATTTTAATTTGAATCAAACATCTTTCATGGACAGGTTGTATAGTTTTATCTACCCATGTCACTTTGTATGGTTTAGGATGGAGCTTAGATTTCAATTTCATCTTAGCTATACCAACCTTTGAAACAACATTTATGGAACTATCCTCATCAATAACGACTTTGCATACAGTGTTACTATATGTGAAAAATGCATGAAAAATGCTTGTACGTTTCCGATCATTCCTAGAATCGGGAGTAGACAAAATGCATCTCATGAAACCTATATGCTCAACATCATAATGATTTTCATCACACTCTAAGTCTAGATCCTCAAGTTCATCTAATGAATCAACAACATAATCTATTTCCCTCTTATCGTAATCCTTGGTTTTCTCGATTTCTATTTTAAAAGTACGATTAGGATAATATGATGCAATGTGACCTATGCCATGATATTTAAAACTTCAACCTCTAATATTCTAAGACGTAAATTGGATGCAACATTGGGGTTAGCATTCCCAGAGAAATTTTAAACAGGGTTGTTACTACCTTACTCTGTAAACTTAACATTTGGTTAGATATTAACTTGCATGTATATTTAGTTGCCTAAGTATCCCCAACTTGGGGAGTGATAAATCTAAAGGGTGGGGACTTCTGATATTTCTCAAGTCCCAATGCCTTATAAACTGCCTCTTCGAGGGCATATGAAGCATGTAAGACCAGTTTTCATTTTAATTCAAGTTTAAGATCATTAATGAATTTAAGACGTGTCACTCATCATTCCTAATTAATTTGACATCTCAAGAAGAGATTATCAAATTTCTGATAATACTTGATGACAATCATGGTTCCTTGTCTTAAACTCATCCATTGATCCATTAGTTGGTCTCTGTGAAAATAAAGCACATATTTTAGTCTTAATTTATTTTTCAATTCAACCCATGTGGTGATATGTGCCTCTCTATCATTTTCTATGTCCCCTTCCACACCTAACCAGTAATGTTGGACAAATCCTATCAACTTCATCTTTGCAAATCGGATGCATTGTGCATCTGTCATGTTATACCACTCAAAGAATCTTTCTAATTTAGTTATCCAATCAATGAAAGTGCCAGAATCAAACCGTCCATCAAAACTAGATACATCAACTTTGACATTTTTTGTGACATTATCATCCCTAAGGACATATTTATGGTTAACTATCATGTTCTGTTGTAGCTAACGTGGGAAGTCATGTGATTGAGCCCTAATTTGTTACCAAGGTTCAGTTACATATGTATCTTTAACATTTGAAAAATCTTCTGGATTTTCAACTGAAAATTCTTTAACAAAACCTACAGACTAAGGATAACCCCTAAGTGTACCCTGAGAAGGGAGAATACCTCAATGTTAGTGGGACGGTCTTATGGGATTTTGATTATGCCCATTGGGAAAAGTTTGACCTATACTAGGTTCTGAAAAATCTATCACTAACTCATCAACAAGGCGTTTGTCTAAATGTTTGTGTAGAGACTAAGTTTGGGCTTCTAATTGCATTTGAAACTAGTTTTGAAACTGGGACAAGGACTTGAAGAAGTTGGCAGTCAAGTTGGCTTGCCCTATAGATAGATTCTCATATTTTTGAGCTAAGGAATCATATTTTTCATTGAGGTAGTCACATGTTTGAGACAATTTCTCAACTGTGCTTACAAGTTTTACATTGGTAACCATGATGGACTCAACACAAGTGACTCTGGATGAATAAATAATGCAATTCAAAATAAAAAGATGCATATCATTACAATATAAAATTCACACTAAGTAATTAACTTACAGATGCTAAATAAGTCACCAAAGCAAGGAAAATAAAAGAAGGGATCTTAACTTGACCAATAAATGAAAGTTTAATTCAAGCTCAAGTGGAAAGAATGTACCATTTAAAAAGCGCTAACAACCTTTCTCAATTACCTGTATACCAAATTGCAATTTCTGAATGAAAAGACTTACTGAAATTTTTGAAAAATAGGGTTTTCTGTAATTTCCAACAAAGGTAAGGGTTTTTCTGAAATTTCAGCAAAGGTAGGAATGTTTCTGCAATTTTTGGAACAAGTGACCTATCATGCAAATTTCTAGAACAAGGAATTATTTGCAAGGCTAAAAGTTAAAGTTAGTTTCAAATAAAATAAACAGGAGGGGTTGTTTGCAAAAACCCCAAAAAATTCCCAAAGTCTCTATTCGTCTTCGTTGTGGAAGCATGAACCAGCAGGGTGGGTTTCGAAACCCTCTGGAACTGCTGTTAGCGGCTGTGCACGATGCCGAAAAGATGGAGAAATCCACAAGCACAGGCGGTCTTCTGATGACGTTGGAGTCGTCGGAATTGAAGAGGATGGTTTCTAATGGGGCTACCGACGCTGGAATCTGTGGGGGTCGATGTCTCAGAGTGGTCGGAACTGGCAGCCGACCTGGGCAGCGCCACCAGATGATGGATTCCGACACTAGGACTCCTGTTTTTATGCTAGAGCTTGCCGGAGATAGAGGACAACTTCTAGAAGGACCAAAAGTGAGAAAAACGTCCTTATATATGAGTTTCAATGCCTGTTGGGGTGGTTTCAAATCAAAAAAACCTTGTTCCACTGCGTGTCACCGGAATTGAGAAGGGAACCTTCAAAATTGTTTAAAATCGACACAAAAGGTGCCAAATTTGGAAGACATGGCCTCGGAATTGAAGGCGACCCGTGGAAGATGGAATTCGTACACAATCCCAAACAGTTTTGGAGTTGTATTGATTCATGACAATAGATGAAAAATTTTCACCCAAGGTTCACTCTGATACCAACTTGATGCAGGACAAGTAGGAGAAAGATAGAAGAAAGAGGAAGAAATCTTTCAAGAGAATAAGAAGGGAAGAAAGGGGAAAAAGTTGAGAAGAATTTAGGGAGAATTAGGGCAAGCAAAGTAATCAATGTATTCAATCATCAAGTGTTCTCAACCCTAATACAAGCTACAATATTTAAAAACTGAAAACAAAACCCTAAAATACACATAACAAATAAAATACCAAAAATACCATCTAAATCTCTAATCAACTAAATAAACTCTAATTGCTACGATTGTGCCTAAAATAAGTACGAATTTGGTGCGTATCACGATCCCCATCACTTCTTCAAGTTCATCTTCAAATACATCACTAGCTTTCTAATCTTCTATATCAACATAGTCACATTGACCTTTATAAAGGGGAAATTAACTCAATTCTCTTCGATAGCTCTAAATTTAGGAATTTTGTCTTCTATAGCAAATCTTCATTGTAATGCAAGATTCCCGACAAAATATTATCGCTCCCTCTACTTTCATCAATATTAGGCATGGTGGCAAAACACGTGCTCTGAAAGAGAATCAAATGGTGTGCTCGACATAACAAATGATAAATAGAAGAAATGGCTTACACAAGCAATAATATCAACAGAGCCCAAATCTCTTTGATGAACACTCCTTCAATGAAGTATAATTTTTCAAGTCATCTTACTAATCTCTTAAGATACAAAAAGGTTTGAGTGTGTTAAGTGGTGGGTTTTTTTTTTTTTTAGTGCATCCTAAATATAAGCTTTATTAATGAGTCCCTTAATGAATTCTCTTCTTGTGAGTAGTGTAGTGACTTATATTCATTTTTTGTTCCTTAATGAAGAAAATTAATCTATTTTTCTGTCCCATGGAATAAGCAAATTGCAGAACCGTATAAACCGGTGTTTATTTTTCCTTTGTTTATTCCTTCTTTGTTAAAATCTACAAATCACAGATTGTAAATATCTTTAAACAGAAGTGGATAAAAGCTCCAATTTCCATCCTCCGATTGAAATATCAAACCTCTGAGACGCAATAAACGGAAACCCTCCAAATATTATCCGAAACAAACATTCGAGAGGATCAAAATCAAAGATTTGTTAGGTACATATAGGTGAAAGGAAGAGAAACAGATGAAACAATAAAAAGCAGACGTACCGGGGAATCAGACTCAGCAATTTTGATGAAGGGTGGCTTAAAGGAGAAGCCACTGCAGGTAATGGGAATCGGAGAGAGAGAAGGGGGTAGTTTCAGGAATAGTCTGGATTGAGAGAAGAAAGGATGGGCATGGAGGGTTTTTAGGGTTTTAAAGGAAGAAGGTCGAACGGCCAAAAGGCTAGGAGGGGCAATCTGCAACGAGAGGTCGGAGACTACAGAAACAACAGCCATTCCAAGTTGGCAGAGGCCAGAAACCCGTCGTTTTTGATGGATAGCCTCGCCCCCGAACCCACTCCCGTGGCTGGCGCAAACGTGCGTTGCTTAACGGCACCTTTGTCCCAGACAAACCAAGTACGACTCCAACATAGGCAGAAGACGATTTACCTGCGACGACAACGCAGGCTCACAATGCGCGAAATCGGCCTACGTAAAGCCACGTGGCGGCCAAATAACAAGGACGCACGGTCCGTATGGGGCGCGGATTTGGCCGAGCATGCAGCTCCACCTACAGGCAGAGAGCTTGGTATAAAAAATGGGATTTCTATTGTATATTATCAATATCTAAATCATTTATTAATCATTGTTTTAACTAAGGCTCCCTTTGGACACATTAATAATGAAAGTATATTAGCAATATATTATTTTCTATACTTCTTTTTTTATTAATGTAACATCTTAATTACCATAATAACTTTATTTTTTATTATTATATATATTTTTTATTTTTATTTTTTGTTTTTTATTAAAAAACTATATTACCTATGTTATTCCCTACTACATTTTTTAATATACGTTTTTCTAATACACCTTATAAATAAAAAGGTAGCCATTGGTTCCATGCGCCACCCAATATCATTAGCATATGGATATAAGAATTAAACCTTCAATGTATATTAGTATTATTTTTATTATAATATCATTTATATTCTTAATCAGATATATACATCATATTTAAAATAAATTTATATTTAAAAATTATAATCATATAAAATATTCATATAAGTAATTTCAATTCAAAAATAGATATCTTGTTATTTGTATTCTTATAGCTCACGTAAAATATTCAATGTCCTTTTTTAATTAATAATTTTAAATTTTAATTAAAAGAAAATAAATGGCCTGGGTATTATAGATGGAATATACAGAGCCCATTTTCTCGCTCAAGTCCACCAGCCAACACTATCTGCTCCACGTGCATACACGGAAACCATTTTGATGTGATTTCAAGAACGGGAAACAGGTACCAAATTTATATAATTTGATCTATTTAATTTTTTATTATCTAAAAAAAATGGTATATTAAAAATTAACAGTATTGTATGTTTTATGTGAATGAAAAATAAATAATATGTTAGAATTTCTATTTCCATAAAACTTGATATATTTAAATAGTAAATTATTCTATTTTATTAAATAGAATAATTTTTTAAGACCATTTTAGTTTTCTGAAGAAGATAAAAAAAAAATAGTAAAATGGCCTTAAAACATAATTTTGATTGTATTTAACAAAATTACAATAATTTATCATTTAAATATATACTAAGTTACATGAAAATAAAATTTTAGTATAATATTTATTTATTTATCCAAATAAACCATAAAATATTAATATTTTTAATACATGATTTCCTTTATCTAAAAAAATAGTGTTAATTATAATATTTAGCTTGAATTTAATCAAAATATCATAATTTATGAGAACTAATTTCATTGTTCCCATGGATAGAAGATAAAATTGTTTAAGATAGAAAATATATTTTTCAATAAAGTCCAATTATTTTTATTTTCTATGGTAAACAGCCTATCTAATCACCACCTTTCCAAATTTATTTTTATGGTGCATAAAAATCTGAATATAACACTAATTTTAATCTTATTTTTAAAATTTCAAATCAAATTATTCAATCTCAAAAAATTTTGAGTTGAATAATAGAGTTCAAAAATGGAGTAAAAATTTAGGCTGTGATAATTTTTATTTTAAATAAAATAAGAAATTGTAGGTCAAAAATAGAAGATAACCAAGTCAGGTTAACTCAATTTTAGTCAGCCCTAACCCTAGCCTTATTTTTGTTTCAATGGATAGAGCTTCATGATACATGTTATTTTTAATTCAAATATTTTTACAATTTGCATTTTAATTTAAGCAAAGCTCTAAATTATCAAAACCTAATCAATTAAACTAGTATGTTACTAACAAATATGTCAAAATATATCCAAAAAATATGGTATAAAGTAAAAAATTAAATGCTACTTTGTAGATTTATAACTTTAATAAATGTCACAAAACATAACAAATTTTCATTAAAAATTTTATTTAAAAACTAAATTAGAAAGATAATTTTTATATAAATAATATTTAAGAATGTTAGAGATGAACATAAAAATATATTAATGCAATTAATTTTCATAAAATCATGGCTAGGCATAAGCTTTATTTGCAAAAAACATATACTAAAGGATATATATGGTACATTTAAGTTGGTTTCGAGTTTTTTTGGCACAAGTTTCATTAAACCCATAATCCTATTTAAAATGGGTCAAGTTAAACCCAGTTTAAAAACTAATCCTAACAAATTTTTTTGGGTCAAGTTTCGGGTTAAACCTGACCCAAGTTGCACCAGGCAGATTTGAGTAGACAACATTTCACCAAAATAATCATATCGAACATACTTCAAAATGTTGAAATTTTAACCTTAAAAATACTAAACCTAATTCTTAAATAACCTACATCAGAATTTCGATTAAATAGCCAATATCAACATTTTGGAATGACTATTCACAAAAAAAATAGGAGTCAATCGTAGCCAACTCTTGATGGAGATACAAACATTATAAGCAAAAGTCTTTACATCTGAGTCTTTGCCTGATAATGACATGCTCAAAAAAGAGTTTAACATAGCAATTACGCTGCACAGAAGATGCTACTAGAGGATTTCTAATCCAAGAGTCAGATAAGAGTCAGCTTCCTATTTTCTGACTACCTGCATAAACCATGAAGACAAAGGAATATGACAGTTGAACCAAATTTTTTAAAATTAAGAAAGTGTAAGAAGCAAGAACTTCCTCAGCCTGTCTAACAGAAATCAAATGAATTATATTAGACCCAGTTCAAAAAGAGTGAAAACCCATCTAGTCTACCAAAAAATCCAATCAATGGCATGCTTCAAATGGGAACCTTGTGCGAAAGCATCTGACAGTGGGAAATGGCACACACTAGCTTAGCAATTGCCATCCTACTTACTGCCAGAAACACTGCTCTAGCTAATTCCCAATGCCTCCCTTATTATTATGCCCGTATTACAAAGGCTTGATCACAACGACACCTTCTCATTCAATACATTCTTGGAAATACGCCTCCATCCCTTTCTCCAACCCGGTTATATCTTCCTTTTCCATTTTCTATCTAAAGACCTCTACACACCCATCTATAATGGCAAGATTTGACATCTATAAGGTTAGGTTGAGAGATTCTCTAATACGCGGGTTAAGTTATTTTATAAGCTTATTTCTTCACTCTCTACTTTCCTTCTTTATTTTGTTATAAATCTCTTGTTAACTTCATAAATGAACCTATGTTTCTTCTAATTCTCTATTTCTGTTAGTTTATTTTGTTTCTAGTTGTGCTTTATAGTTAGGTCACCTGAGAGGTTCCTATGTGATTGATAATCATTTTTTGGGCAGTCTCCGAGGAAGTCAAGAAGACATGAAGTGGCTGTTTGACTGGGGAAAAAGACATAAAAGAAAATGAATGCATCAAACTTCTTATTTATTTTAGCCTATCAATTGACAAGAAAACAAGTGTTATAACTTTTAAAATCCTGTTTTTCCACTAATTAATGCAAAGAAAATATAACTATATGCCCAACATTGCCAATTCGAAAAAAGAAAGTAATGCAAAGATAATATAACTGCATGACCAACATTACCAATTCATACAGCATAGGGTAAATATAAGAAACAAAACATAAGTGCAATGACAACAGTAAGAATAGAAGAAAATCCTAATATTTACATGTCAGAGGTATAAATAAAAGAAAAAATTTATAGGTTGAACCAAATGCTAATGACAAGATAGATGTGTAAGATGGGATTTCAAGCAAACAATTTGTGGCTGCACACATACGATAAAGAAGATTCAATGCCCAGCCCAATGTTCGTGTTACCGCTCTAACAGGTAAGATCACTAAGAAATAACAAAAATGTTTAGTAGTGGAGAGATATATCAATAAGAAGATTGAAAATGGAAACATAATTCAATAAGTTAATTAAGAAATAATGTTAAAATAATACATAAATCTGTTGACATGAACAAGAGGAAATAGAACAAGAGGATATAAAGGTTGTATATCTTTTAAAAGAATTTTAAAAAAGTAATATCAAAAGGAGAATGATTTCTCAATAACGAAAAATCTTCATGCAAATGATGTGTTTGGAAACAGGGAAATCTCCATGCAAATGTTGTATTGGGGAAGATGATGATGTATATATTAAATTCAATCTATACATCTATCTTGACATAACGTAATTAATCTTACTATTCAAAAAATCATCTCGATTGGATACTTAAGTTGGCCATGAATAGGCAAAAATTTTGACAGGTCCATATTCACTCTCAACCGAAATGAATTTTATAGCCCACCTAAGTTTTCAATTGATACAATTTTTAAAATTTTAATTAAATACATGGTGTTAAGCATGATGAATGAACTGGATTTCATTTATACATGATTATACGCCCCCGAAAAAAATCATTTGTATGAAGATTTCCATGGTAACATTACCATGGAATCATTGCCCATATAAAAAGAATATTGAAAAACTCAATACATTTTAAAATTATTTGAAATACAAAAGTTTAAAAATAACAAAGATGCTTCAGAATAATAAATTAACTTTAAAAAGAATTACATTTAAATCTTTCGTGCAAATGAATTAAGTGCAATCAACAACTACTTCCATGTCTTGTATAACCATATCAAAGATATCAGGGATAAGCCAAACATTAGCTTAATCTTTGTATGTGTCAAGCATTGCATCATACACATGCAGATTAATCACTCCCACTAATTGATCCTCCACTCCACAGAGCACAGCTATATTTTTTTATCTTATCAACTTTTGCATTCTCTTTAGATAAAATCCCAGAACAAAGTAGCTCAAAGAGTCCCTCCAAGGAGGAGGCTAACAAAAGACCAATACATTATTTTACTAGCATTATTCATTAAAAATGTAATTAATTACTCTTAAGATTTTAACAGTCTCAAATCCACTAAAAATAACTATTTCATTACCATCCTACATGATTCAACATCCAATTTTGATGAAATACAATGTTGCACAATAAACTTGAAAGCATTTCAGATCCAAAAGTACAAACAATAGTCAGAAAAAACAAAGAATAAAATAACTGTGAGACCAATCCAGCAACATGCATTCACAACGAGTATATTTTCCAAATAGATTGAATTGCATAATTCATCAACAGCTCCTAATCTATGGAAAGATATTTAGCAGCTTCCTGGAAAGAGTGCCAAATAGTAGTAATTAAAAAGGTAGATATATTTTGTTACTTGAGAGCACATTACTAAAGCATATAAACAAACAAGTAGCAACGTACCTGTACATCTTCTACTGAGAACATGCCTCCACAGCGGAAGATCTTTGGCACTGGACATCAAGTCGTTTCCGCAACTGTTTGTGTGAGAAAGGGAGTGAGGAACCGGTTGGCCCATCCAAACCTTCAATTGATTTACATCCTCTAATGTCCTCATCACTTACGCTTCCACTGTTATCAAGGTCTTCTCTAATAGGTCTCTCAGGATGAATTGTCTGACCAAACAACTGAATAGAAAAGCCACCATCCCTTTTTGTGGGTTTGCAGATCCTATTGCCAAAAGGCTCAGTGCCAATGAAATGAGCACTGCTCAAGTTCTTTGTTGAATAATTCTCTGATGGTGAAACACTCCCAATGTTAAGATCTGTGGACACACTACTCAACTTCAATGCCATGTTGCTGTCATAAAAGTTCTCAGAGAGAAAGCGAGTACAACTGGGAATATAGCTGCTTAAACTGGATACACACATTGGATTATTTTGCCTGGCTCCCTGCATGCCAACAGGAAAATTGTTGTAATTGAAGAATGATGGGGTCCACTGCTCAATCATACCATTGGTTAACCCCATCATTGGAAAGAACATTGGGTCCTCCCCATCATTCAGTATCTCAGAACTCTGAGAATGCCTCACTTTCTTTGTGGGGGGAAATGGGCCTTGAATTTGGGGTGATGTGGATATTAGCTCCACCTGCCAAGGGCTCACTTTTTTAACATTGTGCAGAACTTCAGCCTCATCCCAGGTGACCTGTTGATGTTGGCAAGGAAAAGACAACATGACACTTAGAGGATCACACACAATTAGTATAACAAATAACTGAATGGCAGCAATAGTTGAGGCCCTAACATTCGCAAACCACACAAGAAAAAATGGAGAAAAAAAGATTTTCCAAAAGAAGAAGAAGAAGAAAGAAAACACAGCGAATACTCTAGATTATAGAGCCACGAAAATGCTACTATAACACCTTGAGGAATGGACATAATATGACTCAAATGTTATATTATTTCTAGGCAGAAAGTTCTAGGATTAGCAATGGCTATTGAGAAAAGATATAATTGAAGCAAAGTAGCTCCTTACAGCCAGAAAAAGACAACCAATGTTGCAAGAGCAAAGCATATTATGCCAATCGTATAATTCCAGAATGCGTATCCATTCCCATTTTAGTGTTTAACAGTTCCTTTTCAATTATCATACAAAGATATTCTTTAAAGGAGGAGTTATAAAATCAAATGCAAGCATATTGCTAAAATCCAGAAAACAGAAGTTAAATATCCCTGTTTGATCCATAGAAAACAACATAAACCTATCAATGTTATGAGATGTACAAAAGTTACAAGAAAACCGCCATTATCCATCAACAAAGGAATGAGAAAGATAGAAATTAAAAAGGAAAGAACCACTTTTCACATCTCACCACATTAGGCAATATAAGGCCATTCACATTCTCAAGCCTCCAATTATACAATAGAACTAATTTTCTGACAAAGCGCATGGGAAATGATACCCAAAACACAATCAATGTGATGGAATGGATCATGTTACAAAGTGGTATGAGCATCTTCATACATTCATCAGTAGGGGATCAGATGGGTTTAGAATTACATTACAACAGGACCTGATAATCCGAAAATGTATCCCACAACTTTTAACTGTAGGGACCTTTTTGTGTACTCAATTAAATTCTTGGTCCACCCAAACATCAAAATTTTTTTTTGTGCAAAACAAGGATACAAACAGAGAAGAGAATCAAAAAAATGTATATGATTTGCATTTTTGCAGATTCCTTGATTAAAATATTGATATATCTGCTGAATCGCATATCAACATCATAAGCCTTATCCACAACTAAATGTGAACAAACCCTTGAGTTGCCACCACTTCATCAAAAGTTTACAAAACAACCCTCAATCGCATAATTCCTCGGATGAAGATTGATGTGGCAGCTACTCACTGTGGGCCATGGGTTTGATAAACAATCTTTGGTATCCAATGCACTTTCTCTCAAATTAACACTGTTCATTATTTGTGTATCACATGCCAAACCCCACAAATTCACAATATATTCCGTACAGTTCCATAGTTAAAGAAGTAATTATGCATAAGCTTGGGTGGACCAATGTAGATCATAACCCTATACCATGTCCCCTACAGCTCAAGGAACTATACGACATCACACTTCAGATCTCTCCTACAAATTCAAACGATTGCAAGCACTACTAAGATCTTAAACCATATAAATCTGCTTCTTGATTTACTCAATTACGACTTCCAGCTCCAACAATATCTATGGAGTGACAAATAATGACAAACAGAAGTGGAGGTAGAGCGACACACCTGAAGCATGCGCCATGGCGAACATTGGCCTAGTTCCTGCAACGCCGTCGCTGTCACAGTACCCTGAAACCATGTCATTCTGGAAGAGTCCTCCGTCTCAACTGCCATCTTAACCCTCAGCCCATCTCCCCAATACACGCTCAACGCATCCTCCACAGCCTCAGCCGGCACAACAAAATTTGGCGATCCCATCCTCGGATAGTAAACCACTTCAAATGACATCCCAGATCCTGCCAGCCCAACTGCCTCCACCACAGCCTCCGGCGACAACTTCCCCCTCCCACTCCTGGAGAAAACCCCAGACTCCTCCACCTTCGCCCACCGCCCGCAGTCCCCTCGCGCAGCCCGCCGCACCCCCACAAAAAGTTCGTTGCCCCGGTTCTTGATGAAAACCACCGAATCTCCAGCAACCAGCTTCTTCTGGTTAACGAACTTGCTCCACCCAGTGGTCAGCAGGTGTCGCCGAGGCGTCCCGCGGTAAATGTGACGGAAATCATACGCAATGCCATGTACGTCTCGGACAGTGATCGTCTGCACGGGTGGGTCTGCCTCATAATCCAATGGTGGGAAGATTGAGTCCGCGCAGAAGCGTGGCACGGAGAATCCACCGCCATTGTTCGCATCGCTTGGAGTAAGGATCTTCGCGAAGAAGACAACGGGGGGATCGCCGCCACCATCCGACGAGTCAGTCGTAACAGACGAGCAGGGCGTGACAGGAAGCCCAGTCTCCGGCTTAAGCCGGAGCCTGGAAAAAACCTCATCGGTACTACGATCAGCGAGAAACTCGACATCAACGACGCGGCAGCGAAACAGAGCTGCATACTTGCCGCTGAGCGAGGAGAAGTCGGGAGGAGAGTAGCACTGCTCCGCGTGGCCATCCGGGAAGTAGTAAACGCAGGAACCGATGCTGGGGATTTGAGTAGAGGTGCCGGCGCAAGACTTCCAGATGTGGGGATCGACAGTGGATGGTGGTGGTGGCGGCGATGCCATTGGGATAGGTTTCAGGGGGCAGTATCGGGCAATTTGGGGTTCTGGAGGGATATTTTGGGGATAAAAGAGGAGTGGAGGAGTTGCAGAGGAGAGAGGGGGAGGAAGAGTGCCGTCTTCGGGTCGGAGAAGAAGAGAGGGAGAGAGGGGCTGGGGGCAGAAGAATACGCAAGAATGGGCCTGGCTTTGAAGCAAATTACGGTTTGAGACAGTAATTTCAAGTGTCGTGAGTGGTTTGAAGGGTGTCCGTACATGACCAGATGAGTGTTAGTTTGTTGTAAACCCGAAAAAAGTGGGATTTTTTCAGATTCCGGAACTGTGGTTTATTATGGTACATTTAGCTGCACCAGCGTATAGTATATCACATATCACGGTGAAAATCGTAGACGAAAGGAGTCCAATCAAGACAACTGTTTAAGATATACATGCTGTTTTTTTTTAACGATAATGTGATTATAAAAATGTTTTATCATGTAAAAAATAGTCGAGTAATGAAAAATAATATCATGTCGACTACTTTATTGGACTTACCATCTTCAGCGTTTTTTCGTACGGACTCAGTTGCCTGTGGTTACCTGGACCGATCGGATTCGTGCAACACCGTACCGGATTAAGGCGCAGCAGCGCTGCTGACGAGAGAGGACGAGGTCGCTGCCAATAGGCCGCGCTGCGAGCATATAGGTGTCCTTGAATGGAAAATGGTAGCCGTCGAGTGATGGAACGATTTACGATTTATCGTCTCAAGTGGTATGTTTTTAGCACATCTGAGTTGGAAGAATTGGACCGTCCATCGAACGCCCTGACACATATCGGATAACATAATTAGTCCGTATGAAATTGCATTAAATGACGGTGGCAACTTGGAAAATGAAAGGACGTAAGATGTAAGTCGCATGAATAATAAAGATGAAAAGTTATTAACCAACTAAAAAGCGTTAAAATAGATGAAAGTATCGATTGAAAATATAACACTAGAAAAAATAAAATTATTACAATAAATGTCCGTCAAATTAGCTATCTAAAGTGAATTTTTTCTTTCCCTTATTTTCCAATCAAACCATGTCCATCAATCAACACAGCCACGATAATGACAACTTCTTAGCCAGACTCCCAAACAATGTATTTCAGTTACGACTACATCTTCATCGTTATCGGCAAGCATTAATTTTTTATTACTCATATATTTTTATCAATTGAATGATTCAAGCAACTAATATTCAAGTATATACAATGAAGGATTATATAATTTTTTTCTTAAATATTATATACCTTTAATGTTATTTTTTCTAGAAATTTCTTAATCATTATAATTTTTGATTTAATAATTTTCATTGCAGAAATATTATATGCTTTTAAATAAGTATTATGCAGAATATTTTAACAAATAAATATATTATCGTATTTAATTTTTTATTACTATTCATTTATAATTCAACATAAATTTGAGTATTATTAAAGTTATATTTTTTATTGGACCTACATCGAAATGCCAATATTAAATTTAAATTTTTCTGTACATTATTTGAATATTGCACATTGGATCAACAAATTATTCATATTTATATAACTCGTAATTGGCTTAATAAAATTAGTTATTAAGGTACAAGCGGATTTATGTAACTTCTTAAGATTAGGAATCCTATAGGCATTTTTTGCTAGAAGGGTAGACAAGTCCGATGTCTAAGTTATGAGTTTTTTTTTTTTTTATCTCAAACAAGTCATGACTATAGTTGAAAGACACTATAATTTAACATTTTTCAAACAGCAGAAAATCAGTTTGAGAAAAAAAAAATCAGCTAAATGACGCATGCATAAATGAAAAGTGCAAACATACTTTCAGCGATTATTAATTTAGACCTTCCATATAAGCACCAGATGTAGCCTACCTATGCAATGAATGGCTTCAAACAGCTTGCTCTCTGTTGGTTTGAACATTATCTTAGCCCGTGTCTCCTATAGAAATTCATTTTAAATTCAAAATGTGTTGAAAACTGAAAAGATAACCACTGTTTGCAGTAGAAATCCAATACATCAACAACTACAACATTATTACTAATCTTATTTCGGCTACCAAACAAATACAATGTGATTCTGAAGTGGGGTCGCTTTCGGAGGAATAGGATGTGTGAAAATTTTGAATTATTCAGCTATCGCAAGTCAAGGAATTCGCATCCAGAGACTCCTCGTGGTTTCTTCTCTGTCCGAGGCAAGACTCCTACATGTACTCTGACTGTTATAGTTAAAAATTCACACATATATATTTATTATAGCTATTTGATGATCTCGCAATCGGACCTGACACAACTTTTGTTGAAAAATTAATGATGAAAATGACATGTCTTTAATTCTATTCTAACAAAATAATAATAAAATTAATGTTGTTGTTTGAGTTGGAGACAGTATGTTTCACATGTTAGCAGGGTTATTATTTGTGAAAATGCGGAGAATAAATAATTCTTCCCACCGTAAAAACTTATAAGCTATACATAAAGGTAACCCACCTAAAAAGATGTGGCACTCATGTGTCTCAATTTGTTGGGATTACATATTATTTTAAAATCATATCAAATTCAATAGAACTTAAGGATTTATAATATGGGATTCAAATCAATAACCAGATGGAAAAAATGGGTTTCAACAGAAGATGTTGACGAGGAAATCGAAAAAATTTGTATGATAGTTTTATATTTATAAATATTTTGAATCTTTGGTTTTGTAGAAATATAAACTACTGAGAAACATAGACTTGCTGTATAGGGATAAGTTTGTTATGTGTTTGAATATTTATTGGCAGTAAACCCAACAAACGAAAGCCAAAATCCTCTCAGCAGTCTCGAAAATGGTATTTTCATTGTAATTAAACATAAATAATGTAGGAACTTTCGACTGAAATCATGGGCGTAGAAATTAATCAAGTGGTTGACGTCAACGGTTTAACCCGGTTTGCTCCACCAGTTGAATCAAAATTGGACAATTAAATGGTTCAACCTCCAGTCCGATTTTCTAAACATTAATATTTATACATGGTATTATTCATGTGTAAATTATTTTAATAAGATCTATGTCCTTAGAACTCATATTTTGGTGATTAAATAGTCATTTCTTATATTTTTTATAATCTAAATTCAATAAATGGATCAAATTACCAAAAATATGGCTAAATTATAAGATTTTTGTGAACGACAATGAAAGGATCCATTAACAAGATAACATCTAAGGTCATGCATTTACATTATGTATGTAATGTATAAATGAAATTAATATGTATATACACATATATAATATTGATGCTTGGTTATGTTAATTTTATATTCTTGATAATTTTAACCTATGTGGTTTGATTATTTGAACGATCTATTTAATTATATGTTAATTATTATCTTAATTATTTATTAATTAGATGATATTCATGAAAATATGGCTTATAAGATCGAATTCTATGTTAATTATGCTAAGTGTATAATTATGTCGTATATTCTCATTTGTTTTAAACACTTTATTTCTTAAAGAGATGATTAATGAGCATAAAAAAAATTTAATTTTGTAATTTAGAAAGGAATTTAGAAGTCTTTAATTACATGAGAATGTTATATTTAAGAGATATTGGGCTAAGGCTAAATTTTTTCATTTATCTCTTTTTGCAATAATTATAGATGACTGCGAAAAGTTTCCTAACTAGTCTTGTAAAAGGTAAAAAATTGAATGGTAATAACTTTGATATATGACATAGGAAAGTTCAGTATCTTCTCCACGACTAGAAGCTACTTAGTCATCTGACTCGGGTTAAGTAGCCCCCTTTAGAGGGTAACACAGCACAACATAGGCGTGATAAGAAAGCCTATAATAACTGGGTCAGAAAGGACCAATTAGCTTTGTTCTCAGTTCTTACTTATATGGACAATATTTTGATTAGGGAATTTGAGAAATTTTCAAGTACCAAGAAAATGTGGGATCAGTTGTATATTCGTTTAGAGGTACCTCAAAATCTAGGTAGCGTATCTTAATAATGAAGTGCAATCAATATAAACTGAATCCCAAACATAGTATAACTAAGCATATTGCTAAAATATCTAACATGGCAAGAACGATTGCATTAGCTGGAGTCGAGCTCTTACCGGCTTAGCAAATTCTACAAATCATTTGTTCTTTACCTAATCCTGAGTGGACCTAGGTTAAGTTGATACTTACTCATAATGAGAATATCAAGACAATTGCAGATATTTGCAAGCATTTGGAAATGGAGGCAGAGCGCTTCAGGCAAGTCACTCTGCTACAATGATTACCTCATCTTCCTCTTAATGCAAGGGTCATGGACTCCAATATAAAAGGAAGAATGAAGGAAATCAAGAGGATTTGATGCTTAAAGGCAAATGATCAAAGAAGTCCAAAGACAAGCGCACTAGCAAAAAGGATAAATATAAACTAAAGTGCTACAACTATAGAGAGAAAATGTTACTTCGCTAACGAGTGCACTGAACCAAAGAAGGTATATCCCAACCTTAGTGGTCTTATAATTGTTTGTTCACATATGTTTATGATTTACTCTCCTTCTACTTGGATTATAGATACAGGTGCAACAAAATATGTAATTACTGATAGAATTGAATTTTTAGACTATTGTCATCTTTCAAAGGGCATAAGATATGTCAATGTGGGAAATGAAGTGCAAAGAGAAGTTTTTGGAATTGGATCATATCAACTTAACCTGTGTCATGAGCTCACATTACTCCAGCATGATGTGCTTCATGCACCTTCTATTTGATGTAATCTAATTTTAGTTAGATAATTGATTAGTTATGACTTATGAATATTCTTTTTTATTTGATAGTAATGGTTTGTCTATATACTCTAATAGAACTTTATTTTGTCAAGTAATAATGAGTATGGGTTCTTTATGTTAAAATTAGACTCAAGTTTTTTTAGCAAAGTAAATGCAACAATTAGTATGTCTTCCTCTTCATCTTCTGATGTTATTTTTGAAACTGCAAAATAGCATGCTAGATTAGGATACATTGGCAAGGATAAAATGTTCTGTTTAGCTAGAAATATATTGTTGTGTTTACTTTCCAAAGTTGAACTTTCTTTTTATGAACCAAGAAAGCTTATAGGAAGCCTTTTGGTAAGGCTATGAAAGTTTTAAATCTTTTAGATTTGATTCATTATAATATTTGTGGTCCCATGAACATGAAATCTAGAAATGATGTATGTTACTTTATCATGTTTATTAATGGTTTCTTACATATGGATACACATTTCCCTAATCTCATTATTCTGAAACTTTAGAGTGCTTCAAACGCTTTGTTTTTGAAGTTAAGAATAAAAAAAGCTCTCACCTTAAGGTTCTTTAAACTGATAGGGAGAGAGAATATCTATCTGATTAGTTCAGAGAATACTATAAGATAAAAGGGATAAAGCGATATTTAACAATTTCATACAATTAGCAACAAAATGGTGTTGCGAAATGAAGGAATCAAATCATTTTGTGCATGGTTAGGTCCATGATGACATGGGCTAATCTTCCAGTTAAGTTCTCGGGAGATGCACTCATGACAGCTACTTATGTCTTGAACCATGTACCTTCAAAATCGATTCTAACTACTCCATATGAGTTGTAAAATGGTATAAGACCGAATTTGGATAACCTAAGGCCATGAAAATGTGTCAGATATGTTCACAATATGTCACATAAATATGAAAAATTGGACCTTAGATCTTATAAATGAGTTTTTATAAGATACCTTGAGCATTTAAAAGGGTATGTGATTATGACGAACATCCAATGATTTTAGAGATGTGAATTTTCTATAAGAGAATTTTTTCACAATTGGTGAAATTAAAGCTGATCTTCATTTGTATCAATTTGTAGATTCATCTGACAACACGTTTTCATCACATGTACAGAATAAAGAACTCCCAATAGTTTCTTACATGATAGGGAAAGTTGGAGTAGTTCATTACAAGATGAACTTGAATGTTAGATAATCTTAAGAGCCTTAGATTGAGGTAAAGTACTCGAGAAAATATTCTTCACTAGCATTTTGAGATCAAGGGTGAGTTTTTAGTGAATCTAATTGTAGTAGATTCTTAGAAGCCAACTATTTATGCTGAAGCTTTAACATTACCTGATTTAAAAAAATGTATATGACCAAGAATCATGTGTAGGAGTTAATATGCTTAGCACCAGGACATAAACCATTTGGGAATAAATAAATTTTCAAAATTAAAATAAAATCGGATGATTTCATTGATAAGTTCAAGGCACAATTAGTAGCTAAGGGTTACACTCAGCTAGAAGGTGTTTCATTCCGTCTCATTTTAGTCATAGCAACTCATTTAGATTTGAAATTATTTCAAATGAATATTAAGACTACATTTCTCAGTGGAGAACTAAATGAGGAGATTTACATGAATCAGCCTGAGGGTTTTCATATCAAAGGGGATAGTTGCAAGGTATGTCACTTGAAATGTTCTATTTATGGTCTGAAAAAATCATCTAGGTAGTGATACATTCATTTTCAAGAAACTATTGACTTGGTTTTCTTGATGATAGATGATGACCATTGCGTGTGTCAGAATGATAGAAAATAAGATTATCATCCTCATATTATATATTGATGCTTTTGGTTGGAAATTATATGAAAATGACAAATGCTACTAGAGAGACACTTTCTTATATCTTTGAGATGAAGGATTTGAGACTAGTTCTATTAATATTAAATGTCAAGGTCATTCGTGATCAATCTAAAAGATTCTTTTCTTTGTCACAAGAAACCTACATTAGAAATATTTTAGAAAGATTTAGAATGCACGATAGTAAACCTGTTGATACTCTCAATTAGAAGGGCTTTATGCTTAGTATTGAACAATATCCTATAACTAAGGAAGAAAGAGATAGGATGGCTAGTATTTCATATGCCATTGTAATTGGTAGTTTAATGTACGCTATGTTGTGTACAAAACTTAATCTGGCCCATGCAGTTAGTGTGGTCAATCGTTATCAAAGTAACCCTGGATCTACTCATTGGATGATAGTTAAAAGGATATTTTGCTATCTCCAAAGAACAACAAATTTGGCTTTGTGTTATTATGGTGAAAATCTTCGGTTATATGATTTCGTCAATGCTGATGGGTCTACTGATAAAGATAGACGTAATCCTATGTCGGCTTACACATTTTTCCTTGGAGGTGGGACAATTTTGTGACAAAGCAAGAAGATAGATTTAGTTTCATTGTCTATGATAGGGTTGAAGTTCATAGCCTGTACACCAGCAGTATATGAGGTCATTTAGTTAAAAAGATTTTTTGAGAGTCTTGATGTGATGAAGAATGTATATAAAGTATAGGTATGCAACTTCACTTCATAATTGGTTATGCTGCAAAATGTCATGTGGGAGTGATATGGTTATGAACCCACTCACAAAGCTTATTATAGGAGATTCATTTCGTAAGTATATTAATACTTTAGGAATAAAATGCATTTAGGTGCAGATGATAAGTTCATTACTTGCTCTAATAGTTATTGTATTCGTTATTTTTTTTAAACATCTTCTGAATGACATTATATTACTTTCATGCATTTAAAGAAATAATATGAGATTTATTTTCTTTTATTCTACTATATGCGTGCCTTATTACTTTGTGTATTGTTTATGTGATTGTTTATGTTTTAATAATAATAGCCACTAGGCATGATGATCAACCCTTTCACATGAGTGATCTTCTTGATGCTTGAGTAGCAGGTAAGATGAGACTCTAGATGTATTGATTTTGATCATATTCATAAGTGATGACCTCTGTATAATGATTTGTCATGCTCTGCTTTTCGAGGCGTGACCTACCATTTTGCACTATATTTTACTAGGATTTGCCCACTTTTAGGGTGAGGTGCTCGAGTGCCATTTTGGAACTCGACTAGTTTTAACAAGAAAAATGGGCAGAGTATCTTCTAAATTGTTAAGGTTTAACCTGTATAATTATTTATCAAATATAATAAAGCAACAATGTAAATTCTAAAACATACATATACTTACCCACAGCCCAAGATTTGGATGTATCATGATGGCACTCCATATCTTTCTAATTATACAATCTCATTCATAATATAATAATTAAATCACTAAGACATGCCTTTATTCCACTTCATACATCTTTTAAAATTTTATGAATAAAAACATACAAATATACTCTAAAATTTACAATACCAACTCATTATACTATAATAAAATTTGTCTTCAAATTCTGTTCACTAGTTCCAACTCACAGTTGGAATTCTTTACCTATCATGTTAGCTAAAAAAATAAATAAGAAGGCATGAGTCCGAATAACTCAGTAAGTGAGCAAGTACTATAGAAAATAATCAACGTAAATTCATAGTCATTATAAAACATATTCAATCCATACTCACATTACCATATATCAAATTTTCAATATTCATCATCATAACTATCAATGTACACAATTTACACATATGCCAAAGGAGATATTCTTAATCCCTCTGATTTAGACATCCATATATAAGAATAATGTCATCATGCATGAAGGTTCATCAACGCAATCTAAGGAATACTTAATATCCTATATTCATATATTCATAGTCAATTAAATATTCAACTTAAAGAATTACACAAGCCAAATAATGTCAACCTTATGCAAATATGAGATATCCCTATCCCCAATCAAAACAGCCATACCCGGATATAACAAATGGGATATTTTATATCCCTAATCAACAGTTTATGCAATCAAAGAAAAGGGGCCTACTTACCATATAATTGGCCCAATTTCATACTCTTTGAATTCCATAGCTTTTTTTCTATTCTCTGATAATCGTGCATACATAATATGTATAATAACTCAATTTATATCTTTTTCATTAGGACTTTTCATCATGCATTTGCTAGGCATAACCTATCTATTCATTTTTATAATAGTCTAATAAACTAGAAACATTCTTAACATGATACAAATCATATTCAAATATCTTCCATATCTTATTTCCTAATCTATAATTAAAGGCTCTACACATAATGTATAAATCACAATCCAATCCACATGACTAATTTATATTAATGCAATGACATGCAATATTCAAATATCATAATCCATTCATGGATATATCTATATCTGTCTCAAGTGCTTAACTGCACTTGATTATTAGCCACATGGTTGTTTAGTTCAATTCCTCTATAATCATGCAATTGAATACATCATACTTAGGTTTATTCATAGTCAATCATCCTTATGCTATCATAACATTATCGTATTCATTTCATATTTAAATCATCTATGCAATACTATAACCATTCATATAAGTAGCTTTCCAACCAATTGACATTTATACTAAAATTCAAAGTATCTATTTTCCCTAACTCACACCCTCAATGTACTTCTAATGTTCTTTCCTATTTCCCATGAATTCATCAAATTATACGAGCATGTTGATTCCTATTTCTTTCAATAACTATTACCATTATGGTTCTGGACTCATCTCTCAACTCAAATTTATCACATAGATAAGTATTGGCCTCTGATACCATTTTGTCACGCTCCATTTTTCAATGCGTGACCTACCATTTTGCACTATATTTCATTAGAATTTGCCCACTTTTAGGGTAGGGTGCTCAAGTCTCATTTTGGAACTCAACTAGTTTCTACAAAAAAATGGACAGAGTATCCTCTAAATTGTTAGAGTTTAACCTATACAATTATTTATCAAATATAATAAAGCAATAATATAAATTCTAAAATATACATATACTTTCCCATAGCCCAAGATTTGAGTGGATCATGATGACACTCCACATCCTTCTAATTATACAATCTCATTCATAATATGATAATTAAATTAATAAAACATGCCTTTGCACCACTTTATACATCTTTTAAAATTTCATGAATATAAATATATAAATATACTCTAAAATTTATAATACCAATTTATCATACTATAATAAAATTTGTCTTTAAATTCTGCTCACCAGTTTCAACTCACAGTTGGAATTCTTTATCTGTCATGTCAGCTAAAAAAATAAATGAGAAGTAAGTCCGGGCATCTCAATAAGTAGACACGTACTATAGAAAATAATCAACAATAATTTATAGCCATTATAAAACATATTCAATCTATACTCACATTACATACATCAAACTTTACATATTTATCATCATAACTATTAATATACACAATTTACACATACCAAAGGTGATATTCTTAATCTCTCATATTTAGACATCCATACACAAGAATAATATCATCATGCATGAAGGTTCATCAATGCAATCTAAGGGATACTTAATATCCCACATTCATATAGTCATAGTCAATTACATATTTAACTTAAATAATTATACAAGCTAAATAATGTCAACTGGTGGTCAAATTATAGTTTCTCGCAAGTACACGAGTGTATAGTAGTACAACGTGATTAGCAAGGGTCAATCCCACAAAGAACTATTAAACTGATTCAATTATGTCTAGTTACTAAAACTAAATTGTCCTAAATCAACAAAATGAATTAAAGGCTAAGTAAAAAGTGTAATGCAAAATAACAGTAAACAATGATAATAAGTAATGTAAAAGAGAATTCAGGTTATAAGAGTCTAGGGATCTAATTTTATTACTCGATGAAATTTAATGTTGTTAAGATATTGATATTAATTTAACATCTTAGGTTCATTTTATCCATTGTATGATTATTATTGTTAAGCGTTCGAGTTTTAATTAAGTATTTTTACCCATTCCAATTACCTATGGCTTATAGTGTAATTGAGATTGAAAACTCATGAAGATCTAAAGAACTTTAATGAACAAAGTAGAATAGTTTAGCATATGGCATCTACCTTAACCATTCACTCATTTATTCAAAAGAGCATAGTATATAGTTTAGCATATGACATCTACCTTAACTATGTACTTAGAGATAATCAAGTTAATTTACATAATTAATAATTAAGCAATTAAATAAATCAGATGATTGCATTATACACAATAAATAAAATAAGATGATATTAAATTAATAAACCAACAATCTTTATTAACAATGAATATCAATGAGGGCTACATCATTGCCCAAGAAAAAGGAAGTTAGTTCACCCTAAAGACAAAAAGAAAGATCTCTGAAAAAAGCATGATTGCAGAACTTGAATTTTGTCTCTTGCTCCCTTGAAAGTCTCTATGCTCTCCCTTCTTTTTCCTCATTTGAACTACTTAATTCTCTTAAATAACCCAAGCAACAACATTTTAATAGAACTTCTCCATGAATTGTAGTTCCTTTATGCACAAAGAATCTTTTCTAAAAATAACTTTGTATTTTCTATCAAAAAAATTATTTTCATGTGTAAGAAAAGTTTCAACAATAGATAGAACTATTGTGTTATTGATTTCTAAAGATACCTTCTGCAGATTGTAACTGGTTGTACATTTCAGACTTCTAAAAATTTCAATAATGTATGTAAAGTAAATTACTTTTAAAAATATCTCAGATAATTACAAGTGTTGATCATTGTGGACTCAGTTGCTAAAATAATATATATATATATATGATCATAATGTGGATAGTAACATCATATTCAGCATATCAGAATTTCTGATGGCAAAAATTTTACTTCTTAGAAGTTTTGACAACTTCTATACTAACGTACCAATACTTTTGAGCTACATAATTCACTTGGTCAAAAGTTCTGTTAATTGAAAAGTCACTGCTCAGAAGTTCTGTTATACTGCCTAAAACTTTTGAGTATTGGGTAGTAAGATTTTTGTGTTTTGTAAAAGTTCTATTTTCCTTTGCTTTGAAGTTTTGTCCTTATTGCTCAGAACTTCTAAGTATCGTGTACTAGGATTTATTTCATACATCTGAACGCTTCTGTTGCACTTGATATTGTCAGCCACTCCTTAAGTTATACTTTTGCGAATTTTTATCATCTTCTAATAGCCTCAGAAACATTCCATGTCACTCTTCTGAAATCTTTAGAAGTTTTCTTTCTCATTACTCTACTTCAGAAATTCAAATTTTCAAAAATTCATTACCCAAAAGTTTTGTTGCACTGCTTAGAACTTTTGAGGATCGGGCCTTGGAACTTTGTCGCATTACAAAACTTCAGAGGTTAATGATCGCTTGTAGAAGTTCTATTTTTACTTGCTCAGAACCTCTATACACTTTTGATATGCTTCTAACTTTCATATTTTTAACTTCAGAAGTTCTTCAGAACTTCTAACATTATTAATTCAAGTTTCAGAACCTATTCAGAACTTCTGACAGTTTATATTTTAGTATTTTGCTCATAAATTTTTTGTCTGAACTCTAAATTATGTGATTCTTATCCCATTAGTTATATAATTGTAAGGGCTACATCTTTTATGTTGATCAATTTTTCTGAATCAGCCTCTATCACGAGTCATTGGAGCTCACAAGTGACGCCTCTTGATAACTTCTAGAGTTAATGTATTAGAAGTTCTAGTGAGCACTTCTTGGAATATAATTTTCTCATTTGAAGTTATAATTAAGTTATTCTTAATGAATTGCAAAGATAACTTTGAGATATAAAATTATCATGTTGAACATGAGTTTCAAATCACCCTCAAAATATGCTAAAATTGGACCACAAGTGATACCATGTTCTGCACATTAGAAATTTTTGTCAATGAGATTGAAGTTAGAGATATTTGCAATATTTTGGCCATAACTTTCATATTTCAACTTCAAATTCTATGATTCTTAATTTTTTAGTTAAATAACTTCAAGGGATAAAACTTCTATGTTGACCACTTGAGCTAAATCTATCTTCATCTATACTCAAAATGTCCTCCAAGTAATATCAGGTTTCATCACATCACATGCTGCAACACTTAATTTTTTTGACTGCTCAAGTCCATTTTACAACTTCTGACCTACTTTTGAAGTTCACTTCAGAACTTCTAACTTTAATATTCTTCTACTTTTGAATCTTCATTTTTTGTACACTTGTTTATTATCCAAACTCCATTATTTTTCTCCTTTCTCCACCTTGATGTCTTCCATATTTTCTTTCATTTTTTGCACCTAATTATCTTTAATTAGATATAATAAATCATCATAGAAGACACTTCAAGTAATAACTAAATTAGGTATAGATTTACTAAAATGTACTTATAAATCACTAAATTTACATCAAAACATATGTGAATTTAGACATTAAAACATGATATATTATAAGTTCATCATCAACCTTAAACCAATATGAGATATCCTTATCCCCAATCAAAACAACCATGATTGAATATAACAAATGGGATATTTTATATCCCAATCAACAGTTTATGCAATCAAAGAAAGGGGGCCTACTTACCTTATAAATAGCCCAATTCCATACTCTTCGAGTTCCATAGCTTTTTTTTCTGTTCTTAGATAATCCTACATATATAATATGTACAACAACCCAATTTATATCTTTCTCATTGATATTTTTCATCATGCATTTGCTAGGCATAACTTATCTATTCGTTTCCATAATAGTCTAATAGACTAGATACATTCTTAACATATTCAAAGAGTCTCCATATTTTTTTCTCAATCCATGATCAAAGGCCCTACACACAATATATAAATCACAATCCAATCCACATGACTAATTTATAATAATGTGATGATATGCAATATTCAAATATCATAATCCATTCATGGATATGTCTATATCTGTCTCAAGTGCTTAACTGGAATTGATCATTAACCACATGGTTGTTTAGTCCAATTTCTTTATAATTGTGCAATTGAATACATCATGTTTAGGCCTATTCATAGTCAATTACAAGCCACAATCAGGTCAATCATTTATACATAGTTTTCTTATTAGATTCTTTCATCAACCATCTTATAAATCTCATATGTTTGTAAGATTTTCAAAAACACGATTCAGGGATTTCATTCCCATTGACCTACAATCAACCCATAATAGAAATATCATTGAATTCAGTGTAATAATATGCTAATCATGCCTTTAATCCAATTAAACTATACATAATCATTTTGCACATAAAATCTTATATTACTATTTATGAATTACTGTTAGTAGCCATAGATCATGATTAATCCAATGTTATCATGTTCAAATCATTCCAAATAACCCTAAAACACCATAATCACACAATCAATCATTTCTCTTAAGTTACTTACATCTAAATCATAATTTTTCCCAATTTTTAATATGCATGAAACCCTAAAAAGCATAAAAACCTAAATTCAGTTGGGGAAAAATAATTTAACAAGTCCAAACCCTTTAATGAAGGGATTAATCACTTTTTCCCAAGATTTCAACAACCAAAACTCATCTTCTTCCCCAAAATTACTATTCACAGATGGGTTTCCAACCTTAGTAATGAAAAACATGAAATCCAACGAAAAGAAAGAGATTTACCTTGAGATTCAAACATGACCTTCATTTTTCATCCATTTCTCACTCCAAATCTTCATAATCCACCATTAATCACATCCATATGGTTCCCCCGTGAAGAAGACATACCCACATAGCCAAGAAATTGGGTTTTGATCCTTAAACCCTTTCTTTCTAATGAAAATACCTGGATTTTCTAGGCTAAATTATAAGAAAAAATGAATGAGAATGGTGTATTTTCAAGGCAAGGATGAGTAGGGGAGGAGGAAGAAGAAGAATGGGTTGCACAAGCCAAAATCATGCTTAAAAATGGGGCCAGTGAAATCGATGCCATAGCCTAAAAATTGGGCGCCGCAATATAAAATTTGAGTGACCAAAAAGTAATGTACTATTTTGACCATAATTTCCTCGTATGATATCAAATTTAGGTAATTTTGAATATGTTGCTAAGATAATGTCAAGATCTACAACTTTTATGTTGATTACCTTTTCTAATTAAGTCTTCAAATATGATTAGTTTTTCTACAAAGTGATGCCTTTTGTTTTAACCTAATTTAAAACTCTAGAGATAACTATAGTATTTTGGTTATAACTTTTTCATATGATGTCCAATTTAAGTGATTCTAGATTCTTTGTAAGATAAATTTAAAGAGATACAATTTTTATGTTGGATACCTTTTCTAAATCATTCATATTGTATATAAAAAATTAGGTACAAGTTACACCTATATTTCTCATACAATTGTGCTCAAAACATAAATTAAATTCAAATATTTCTTCATTTTTAAAATTTTTTTAACACTTAATAACACCATAATGTGGTCAAACATGTAATTATTTAAAATTAACACCCCCAGGTGTTACAGGATCGTTCTATAATTTTATAAGTCACCTATAATGAAAAGAGATGAGACTATTTGATTAGTTGAATGCAGAGAATTTTCATAACTCTATATAGTCTAGGATAACCGGACGCAAGTTAGACAAGAAGATGTTTATATAACACCTATCTTGAAAAATGAATAGGTCAGATGTGAGTAGAGCATTTGTACAAGGTCCGTATGGTGTTTAGAGCAGGGCTAACCTAAGTGGGAGTTCCACCATAGCATGCATTTCATATTGCATGTGTTTAAGATGATAGATTTAAAAGAGTGATCAAATAGATTCCTGCTTCAGTATTGTGTAAGCTTGTGGATTGTTTGAATCCTATTTATACTCTTTGAAATTTAGGTTTATGTCATGAAGTTAAGACTTGATGTTACTACTTAAGTCTGCATCTAAGGGGCAAATCGAATTGTTCCAACAAACCATTCTAGGAGAGTTAAGATGAATTGATATGAGATTCTAGACAAATTATTTGATTTAAACATTTTGTTTGTAGCTCATTGCTCGGGTGATCATGTGAATATTTCTTATTTAGTATGATCATGAGTACAAACAAATAGAGATGAGTACAAACAAATAGAGATGAATTAAACACATTCATATTTGGTGATTGTTGGATTAGGGGTGTTTGAATCTTATGTGATGGAATAAATTATGGTATAACAAAATTTCATAAGGTAGCTACCATGTTAGATTGATGATGACTTAATATAGTACTTCTTAGTTTTATATTTTCTCACTTTGGTCACACGTTCCATGTTTCCTATATGAAGAGATAAGATTAGTTTTGAATACTTTCTATATAATGGTGTACACTATGTGGGTATGTACCAGTGAGAGTTGTTGCATGGTATTCAAACTATGTGCATCTATACCCACATGTTAGGGTGATTACGTATATTATTTTAGGAGAGTAGTTTTTTAATTGATTTAAGATTCTAAGAATAAGTTCTTTATAAAAGGAAAACTCATTTTCCTATGAAAGGGTTCAAGAAGTGAAACCTTCACATGTCTAAGCCTCTCCTCCTCTCCTCAAAAGTAAGGGCATTCTCTAAGTTTCAATTAGAGTTTTCTAGGATCATCATCACTTTCCTTGGGATTTGGAACATGTTTTCTGTTGCAGACTTTCATAGCTTATACTTCATTAAAATGAGCCTTCCGCAAATCTATTGGGTTGTAATCACATCAAGTTTTAGTGGTAAGTCTTCTATTTACGATTCTTCAATATCATATATTGATATATTTAATTTGCCAACAGAAAAGATAATCCTTCTTCTAATATTTTTTCTCATGAGCCTTAAATCCCAAACCCTATTTTCATTATTAAATAGTCAATTATTAAAGTCGTCCTTCCAAAATTAGAAGGTATTATTACCAAAAGTTCCTTGGTTTTTCACAACTTGAACAAAGTTGCCGTGTATATGGAGAAATGTAATAATAACTGTAAAAAGATCTAAATTAGTACGGGAAAAGATAGAATTTTTTTTTCTACTTACATTCAAGCAAAGGGGTAAGGATTTCTTCTGCAATTATCAGAAAAGTGAGTAGGATATTTTGCAAAAAGAGAAAGCTGGTGGACCTTTTGACAATTGCAAGTAAGTCGGCTTGAAAGCCATAGCGTTGGATTTATGACATTTGGTTGTGGCCCTTGCGGTTTTTCGTGGAGGGTTCGGGAGAGAGGGCAGCGAGAGAGTTGCAGAGATTTCTCTTCTCCATCTTTCATGTCGTCAGGTAATTCCCAGATTTCCCGTTCATCTCTTTACAAAACACTCGAACGACACCCAAATCTCGTAATCGATTGCTTGCCCTGCGTTTTCGCTGTTTTTCCCCGTTAATTGTGATTCGCGCCACGCGAAGGAAAGCCCTTCGTTCACGTTCCATTTCATTGATTTTGACAAATTGTAGAGCAGGAATACCAAAGTGAGAGAATTCTTGTATTGCCGGGCCAAACGCATACCCTGAATTGCCTTGCGTGTTTGCAGCTATTAGATGACTAAATAATCTATCGTTACAAAACACAGCTATTTGATGACTGAAGAATCTATCGTTACAAAACATTCTGATATCATGAAAAACCTCATGCAATCCTTGGATTGCATAGCGTCATTTGGGTCTCTGTTGTTTTGGAAGTGGAGGAACTACACGATCCAAAAAAATTGGAAATTCACATGTTTACATGATCCAGCTGATCCAAATGCGAGCGATGCCTGGGCCAGCGGAAGACAAATGGACAGTTGTAAAAATTACCTTAGTGATGTTATCTTGTTTTTTGAGTATCATAATTTGAACTGAATGAATGGCTTTCCCACAAGGACAAGAACTGTAAGGTCAGGTGAGCCACTGGGAAGTTTGGATCTTGTATAGTAGTGTTCATTATGACATTCTAAACCTCTGTATTGAACCATTAAATTGTAATGGAAATGTATAATTGCCCAAAATGGAACCCTGGTTTTTTTTGTGCTTTCTTGCACCGAGAATTGTGTGGTTCTAGGCCCCATTTAATTAGCGACAATCTTAGATTGCATATAGGTTGGTGGTTCTGGGGGATGGATTTTATTTGGGGTTCTGCAATAACATTGTGGACTACCACCTGCCGAACAAAAGAAAGGTTCCTGGCAGTTGAAATGACTGAAAGACTTTTAACATTTGAAACTTGTTTCTTCATTCTGACCATGGAAGAGGCTTAAAAACATAATGTATATCGAACGGACATTGGGACCAGGATGTAATGTTTTGCGTGATATTCAATTTATGCAGCAGAATTAACCAAATTCTAAAAAGTTAGTGGGAGAAGATATTGAAAATTTTGTCAACTTCTTGTCTGCTTCAACAGAAAGGGAACAATAAGTGTAAAATCATGTTTGAATTGACATGCCACTCATATCATAGAATGTTCTAGCACAGTCCTGAATAGACGTTAAAAATTCGAAACTTATGCATTCCAGCAAAGAAGGCAATATTGAATATGTTATTAACTATTCTTAGCACACTGCGTTTGCTCTTATTCTTCTTGTGAATGTTTTAGCATTATTTGCTATATTTGTCACTTATGTTATTCCTGCAGATTTGTCATTTTCAATTCCCACAGAGCCAGGCTCAAGCCATCACTTGAGAGCCTTCCAGTTTGTAGGAAGCCGACCTTGGCTAGGTATATCCTAGAAACACTTCCTATTCATCCAGATGCGTTTGGTTTTATTTTTTGTTTCTTACCCTTTCTTCCATTCCTGCAATATCTTTAGTATTTATGATCTCCTCATGCTGGAAATGAATTCATCTGGATCTTGCTTGCTTGTGAGCTTTGGACTGATTAACAGAATTTTGTCATTTCATCAACTGATTGTCTCCTGTCAGATCTTTATGGAGTGAGATTGCGAGCTGTTCCTCACTTTGGGAGTGCAAGTAGCAAATCTTTTGTTGATCCAGCTCTTATCCATCGTTGCTTACCTGATGAACTGCTTCATGAGGTACCTTATCTCTTTTTGTTGTCTAATTAATGCCACATGTCTTGCCACATGATTACTTGGATTTTTCTTTGTTGGTCATGTCTGTGGTTGCATACATAGAAACAGAGGGTGTATATGATATACTGGCTAGTTTAATTTATGACCTATTTGGGATTAGTAGCTGAAGAGAACTTGTTCTAAGCATTTATGAATAGTAGCTGTGGCTGCAAAGTGATTCTTGCTGCAAGTGGATCTTACAAAACTGACCAATCCAGCACTAATCATCCCCTAACCAGGCGGGGGCACCTTTCATGATGACAAAGGTGCCAAAATAATGGCATTTATTTTCCAACTTTGTAATTCTTGTTGAAGAAGTGCTGGAGATGCTTGACAATATCTATTTGTTATCCCATTATAATGTCATTATTTTTGTTTTTGTTTTTTATTTTTTAAATTCCATTTTATAATTTCTTTCTCTGTCTGACAACCATGGCCAGGTTTTTGCACGAATGACTCCATACAGCCTAGGGAAGGCTGCATGTGTTTGTCGAAAATGGAGATATACCATTCGCAATCCTGCCTTCTGGCGTAGTGCCTGCCTAAAAGCTTGGCAGGTAAGCTTTAACATTATACATGACTTTTTTTAACCCTTGTTTCATCCCTGACTTGTCACTCAAACTGAACCATGTGAACTTCTCATGAAGATGTCTGGAGTGGTGGAAAATTACAACATTGTCCAGTCTGTGTATGAAGGCTCATGGAGAAAAATGTGGCTTTTAAGACCAAGGCTTCGTACTGATGGTAAAGAGATTTATCAGTCTATTACTGTCTAGTTTTGAGTGCTGAACCATACAAGTCATTGATGACTTATTACACTTCTCAGTCCCATTGTTTGTGGCACCATGTTAATTCACATTAATAGGAGGTGGAGATGGGTAATAATTTCATGATGAATGTGGAAATAGTTGATCGCCAAATCATAAAAAATATGGAGAAAGACTTAGCTTGCTTCCTTAGTTCAGCTACAGTATTCTGTGAAAGCAGGCATCCGCACTAGTTCAGGCTCCTGAATTACTAGATATTTCATTCAATAACTGTGGTGTATAAGGCTGGATCATTTGCCAAGTTAATATTTCTCTTACCAAATAGGTAATATATCTTTGCCATCTAATTGGACTGGAAATCTATTAGTTACCAAACTTTAATATAATTTTACAACCTTTTAACCATCAAATTCAAGTGGCCGCAGAGTTGCACTAAATGTAAACCTCATACCTTTCTTATGCCCAATGTTAAGTATGTTTGGTGAATTTTAGATGACTTCTGATGAGAATTTCCATTTCCCCTGGGGACCTATGTAACAGAACAGCTGTGAAGCCCCTGCAATGTGTTTTTTAGTGAGAGCAATCGTTAGAATGTAAATTTGTAAATGAGGCTGGTAATAAAAATGATGTTTAGGATGTGAGCTGGTAGATCAGGCTGATAAAAAAACTACAGTTATTATACAATAAAGCTTTGTTTTCATATCACCTTTGTGTTTTTTGGGCTTTTGCTCCTTACCAAGTTGTTTTATTCGTTTATTTTCTGGTGAGAAAGTGGTGCATACTATTTACACCAAACTTCTGCAAACACACATCCTACTGTTATAAAGGTGCATGGTGGGAATACCATTGGAATTTCCAAACTTATTTTGAAAGGCATTTTGGGATCATGCATCATATATCAAGAATGGAGATGCTTGTTAGCCCTCTCTACACCAATTCAGTTTCATGCTTTAGGCATAAGATGTTTAGCAGTTTATACAATCCTGAAATCTTCTCTCTCTCTCTCTCTCTCTCTCTCTCTCTCTCTCTCTCTCCCCCCTTTTTATCAGGTCTCTATGTGAGTAGGAATACCTACATTCGTGCTGGAGTGGCAGAATGGAAGGTTACAAACCCTGTTCATGTGGTAAGTTGCACTGGCTCTTCCACACTTCACTAATTTGTCAGTTGTAGTCTGTATACATTACTGTTCTTTGTTTTCTGGGCACAAAGAGACAGATCCTCCACTGTATGCACACTGAAATATTAAAAGTTTTGTTGATTACTTACATCTTTCTAATTCCTTCCAGTTTTCGGGTACATTTAGGTCTTATCTTTTCTCCTATATCCATGAATGTTCTTATGCTTTTGTAGGTATGCTATTTCCGATACATAAGGTTTTATCCTTCAGGGAGGTTTCTTTACAAGGTTAATATTCTTTCCCAACACTCGTTTCACACAAATATGCAGACAGATATTTCATTAATGTGTTTGTATTTTGACCACAATTTGACCCATTACAAATCTAATGTGGTCAGAATTCTTCACAAAAAGTGAAAGAGGTGGTGAAATTGATGCACTTCAGGGCAGCAAAGGCAGATTGTGTCTTTAGTGGCCACTACACATTGAACAATGATAAGGTTTGTAGAGCCCTTTGTGTGTTTCAATATTTTTATATTTCCATATTCTTTGAAACATTATATTTCTATGCCTTCTTGACTTTGGCATCAAATGAAAATAGCGAACTTCTGTAATTTGGATTTTCATATCCTAAAAATGAAGAATCCCTCTTTTTTTTTTTTCAGTGGTTTTGTTCTCTGTTGTTTTAATTCTTTTTTCTGTCTTTTTCTTCTTCTTCTTTTTTTAATGTCATCTACAGGTTGAAGCTGCTCTCTTGTACCCTGGCCTGCGTCGTACTGTTCTTAGAATCCGCTTGAGGTTTCCATGGAGTGACAGATGTTTTAATGTTCAATTTGTTTTGTGGCACCTTTATTAAGCTATCCTTTGATAGCTGACTTTTCTCTGGTGCTTTATAAGCTATAGTAAGCTTAAATCCTAGATGCGCATCTGCATGTTGCTGTGTAACCTGGCATATGTGGTGAGATGTCCATGAGTAGCCTCTATCCTGTAATTTTGCATAACAAAATTGAGGCCAGTGTGCTCACTTGATAGGTCCTGTTGGTATTACAAATCATCTGCTGGTTGTGGTTGCTCACCTGACTTTTCTAGGGCAGACCATCTACACCATGGGGCGAACTTACACATCTTGAATGCCCACTGATGCATTTTATTAGAACTCATTGTTTAGCCTCTTATAATTGCACTCATCCCTGAGCTTGATATAAACTTGTTGATCCTTACAGGGTGAGAGGAACAACTGCTGGAGCAAATAATCGATTGGATCTTCTTTCCCTTGTCACAAGTGGTGTAAATGATAGTGAGATTAGTGACCCAGATGGTGATATGCTTGGAGTGGTTGGAGCCTGGCAGGAAGATGAGACACATAACCCTGATGTGCCAGCGGTTACACATAGGAGGGGGTTAACACCTTTTGTTTTCATTCCCTTTGAAGAGGTGAGCAGTGCTTGTATTTTTCCCAGCATTCTTTAGAAGGATACATCCTATCTTATTCTTGTTTCCCTTGTGATTAATTAAAAGTTTCTTTAATATACTGGGTTATGACTATACATGCAAATACACCAGCAGCCATATATGTTCATGTGATTTATATGCACTCTTTCCCTGGATTTATCATATAAAGGTGCATTATTAAGAAGCACCAGGTCCGTTGATTGATGATTCTATTCTCTCACCATGGAAATCCTTCTGTTGGACCTAAGCCATCCTTTCATTTGAGTATTCCGTGTTTGGTCTTTCTGTTTAGACTTTAGAGGATGTCCTTTGTGTGTCCTCTGGTCATGATCCATCTGTGCTTTGGTCCAGTGGAAATATATTCCATTACCAATGGTTGAATCAAACAGTTAGGATAATCAAGTTATCATGATTGAATGGCTGCACCACAGCTGCATGACAGTTAACTAGATGAGCTGGCAATCAACTTTCTTATTTACCATTCAAGAGTAGCAGACCACACTTTCAGATTCTTACATGAAGAGCCCATTTTAATATCTTTTAGACCACTGCCACTTATCTATCGTCAATGAAAAGCTAAGCAGGTCATTATTAACTGCCTTTGGTTTTGGTGCAGGTGGAAACATCCGTTCTTAATCTTCCAGTGGACAAGATGGATTACTTTGTTCCTGGCTGAAACTTGTTGAAGCATCTACATTGGTAATGAATGTACATACAAGTAGCATCTGCTGCACTTATCTTCTCTGTATCTGTATCTTTTATAATTGTATCTGCTTTTATTTGTTAATGCTTGCGCAAGTTGTAGCTTCATCAGTGAAAACCATCTCGCCACTTTTTCCCATATGCCTCCAAATTTGTATTCATGGACTGTAGTGATAGTATTTTGGTTTTTCTTCCTTTCTATTTAACCTTCCCTTAATGATAATCAGGTTAATTTCGTTTTGGAGATTTGTTTTGCTTGGTTTTGTTCTTTCCCTTGTATCCATATTTCATGGGTTTGGGCTTGTGAATGTGTAGTTTTCTTGCGTTTCGTTTGTTGCCCCTAGTAAATGCTCAAAAGAAAAGAAATGACATTCGTAGCCTGTGGATTGCTCCTCTCGGACAAAGATGCATGACATCCAGTAAATTCCCCATTCATGGGTAACATAATAAAACGATATAAATTGGGTTTGGGACAACCTGAACCTGAGCATCCCTATCTGGATTTTGTCGGGGTGTGTAGCCTAAATTTGAATTTCAGGTTGGTGATGTTGAGTTGAACCCAACCTGAATTGGAAATCCCAAGGTTGGCTTGGGTTGTGGGATCAGTCAACCTGACCTAACCTGAATTGAACTGGAACAAACACATTTACAAGGTTTCTAAAAATCCTAACCCTTTTTCTTGCACAGCTGCTTGTCCGTGTCCCTTGCAGCACGAAGCAATCCCTTCTTGTATGAGTTACGGAAACTATCCTATCTTCGACTTACTGTCCTTTCTCCATTTCTTAGTACGGCGGCGATCTCGATCGATTGGCAAGGCTTGATCAAGTCCGAGAAGATAGGGTGTGTGCGCCCCCGCACTCATTTCATATTTTTGGAAACGCCGTCTCTTTTTCCGTTGGAGACATGAACACTCTGAGTATGATGCACATCTCATGCACGGATAATGTTGGCGGATTATTTTTATTGCCACCAATGAATAACATCATGAGAATCGAGGCATTGGGATGTCCAAATGCAAAATATTTAGAAGTACGAGGACCGATAAACCTGCAAGTATTTAGCACGGGACCCACTGGGGAATTGAGAAATGAAACCATTTCGGCTCAAATCAATTTGTTCAAGATTATGCTGACACCTTTCTCTCAATTCTCAGTCCAATTTAACTTGTAGCAGACAACACTAACATACCACGAGCAATTAGACTCTTCAATATGACTTGTCAACGCAAATTCAACCCAATTTTTTGAGGTTGGGTTAGAGTTGAGTTAAAATTTCAAAAATAAGGTTAGGCTTGGCTGAACTCAACTTAAGCCTAACTTGATTACAAAATGGATAGCAGGATCACTGATCTAGCAAACAGGTACCACGTTGTTGACTATACTTCTGCATCCGTACTTTACCTGCTGGCCTCAAGAATGCTATCCCTTGATTCATGCATTTTAATGCTTTGATCATGAAGGCTTGATAATATCGGGAAACCTGGAAACAGTCATCGATAGCACCAAGCCAACGAGATTTGGTGCTTTCATGAGCTATGTGATAGAAAAAAAAATAGTGATATCCCAAGAATAACTTGTTTGTAGAACTATTAAGCATTTGTACACGGGATTTACAATCGAGTGCAAACCTAACAAAGGGTTTGTTTAGCTTGATGGTAAAATTTAAGCTATTTATTAAGCTTCTCATTTCCATCAGTCAGAAAAAAGCTTTGAACCAGAGGTTCTATGTAAACACTAAAAACGGGGCTTTTACGATTTCCAAAAAGCGCAATACATTCCAGTCAAACACTATGAGTTTGAAGGAGAAGCACTTTCAATGCTGTAAAAGTGCTTTCAGCCCCGTGAAACACAGGGCTAAACAGGCTAAAACTCTGTAGTTATCTTTGGGTAAACATATTCGACAATTGTAATGTTTAATATTTTTATACGACTCTTCGATTGAGAGAGAAAACAAGACCGTTAAAACAAGACCGTTATATTTGCCTGTGAGATGAGAAAAATGATGTTAGAAAAAAATAAAAATTACATTAGCCAAGTAATGAATAAAGATGCATACTTTCTATTAAAAAAAAAGATTAATCAACGAAGGTTGCTAAAAATATAGGATTGACCAAAGCAGGTAAAGATCAAGCAAAAGAGGAAGAAAATTAAAATTTTATTCTCTTATTTTACACATGGATAGCAACTTAAAGTTGAATTATTTACAAATTTTTTTTTGAATTCATATTTTTGCCACTCAATATTATTTTGCGAAAATTCTTATTAAACAAATTTCGTGATTAAATCAAATCATACTACATGTAGGTAAACTCATCATTTTGCCAGCTCCAATGCAACTTCACTCAGACGGCCAGCCTCATAACCGTCTTCTGCCATAAGATAACATGGTCACTCGAGTCAAGACAACAATCTACAGATTGTAATGCTTGGAACACTGTCTACCAATGTAAAAATCCATGCGACTATTTTTTTTTTCTGTTTACTCATACACACAATGCAAACAAAATGCAGAAGACAAATCACAGACAGTCGCCCATCTCTTCATTCAAGACATTGAAACATTGTTATTCCATCCAAATAGGATCAAATCATCAAAACAACTAATGCCTAATGACTTAACCGCTTGAAAGGGTAAATAAATAGACCGAAGTGTCATCCTCAAAAAACAATGTCTGGCAGCACAGCTGATCAGCATACAGACTAACCAAGCAGTTAGCATCTCTTGACATTTTGTGATGATGTGGAAACATATTATGGGAAGAAAGAAATTGCAAACTGGTAATGACTCTGCAGCATACAAGTCCTTAATAGAATCACATAAGTGAACCCAAAACATAGTTCGGCCATGTTTCAATGTTCTATTTGGACATATCAATAGCTTTTGGAAACATCAACCTGATGACTTTCTTAATCTGCTCGAGATTGGCCAGCACGTGAAGAAAGGATGATACCAACAATAAGACCATAAAGAGCAAGTGCTTCTGCAAAAATGAGGATAAGAATCATTCCTACGAACAGCTTTGGTTGCTGTGCATTGGCCCTGCAAGTGACAAGAACAGCCAAAAATTAGTACCCTGGATCTGCCTTCACCCTTAATGTCAGTGTATATCCTCCATTTAAATCATTAAGCAAACCCACGAGTTACGCCATTCAAACTAGGGTTGGAAGTCCAGGCAACATCATGACACTTCCATGCACAAAAACATGGATCTATCAAGAGAGGGGCTAAAGTCATGGTCATTCAGCAAGCAGCCACTGAAAGAAAAAAGTTCTCTTATGCCATTCCTCCCACATAACCAGTAGTGTAGGTCCAGGGACTAGCAATCTTATGTAAATCGTCCCATTGCAAGGACTTCCTATCTACAGATACATGGTATTGAAGTATTCCCTACTAGGTTCAAGGCCCTTTGTCCTTTTCCTGATGCCCAGTGCTAGAGAAATTCAAGATGCCAGATCTTTCAAAATATGATGGCATAGGAGACTCAATAGTGCATTTAAAGGCCATTGCAGCGCCCTTTATCAGCTTGGTGCTGATAAAAGGCTTGACATGCGTCTATTTCAGTGGAGCCTAAATGGAATAGCCCAGGACTGGATTTCTGATTCCATTTGAAAACTATAAATATATTGCTGTCCTTCAAAAACTGTCTTTGATCAACATAAAGCCCTTCAAAAGTCTGAGTAAAATGTTGCATTGTCAGTTTGCTAAGCAGAAGGGTTCTCTTCAAATGTGTTAATGCCCAGTTTGTTAACAAAAAAACAGGAAAGAAATCTGCACTGTTAGTTAACAATAAAAAGGGAAAGAAATCACTTTTCCTCTTCCTTATCACTCTCTTTTCATTAATGTGATGCATACCCACTCCGACCTATCCCAATAATCCCACTTTTTACTCATTATTACTTATGTTTCCAATCATCATCCCTTATCTTTCCATTTAAAAAGCCTATCTATTTTATCTCCAATCATTTTATTTCAAATCATTATCCCCAACCCTGTTACATAATTTCCTTTATTTTTTTTCCATTTTTTCCAGACTCCACTTTTTATTCTTCTTTTTCTGATTCCCATTTGTATGAAAAATATTGCAAACATTAGAATGATCATGATATTTAGATCACTATACCAGAGAACGGAGGGGACAAAAGCAACTTGTTTCATAGAAACAAGAAAGCAGGAGAAATATCTCAAGGTATGATCATAGTGAATACTAATAGCATGCTAAAGATGGTAATAGCTGCATCCATATCTTGAGATTTTTGGAGTTCAATCAACTGACTGAATATGCAAATTACCAGCAAAAGCAATTGTAAACATTCATTTGTCATCTCTTGCATTTACTACATGGTGCATAATGTTCAATGGTTAGAAGGTAGAAATGGTCATGAGACCAAAATTACCAACCAGTAATTTTAATTTTGGCTTATAAACAAATGAAATAGTTGGTCTTAAACAGATTAGAAGAAAAAAAGAAAAAAGATCTGGCTTTTGGTCATACCACTGGAAATCTCAAGTTTCCATATGAATTTTGATGGAACAATTCTGGGGGTATGATTAGGAGAAAACTAGTAAGATAAGTGTCCTATAAGTTAGCGAAAACTCTAGTAAAGATAAAAACTATATCAGAAGGTTAACTGCAGTGTCTATAGAACTCTTCCTCGTGCATGGATGCATGTGTCCCCTAAAACTAGATGAATTTTGCTTGATTGCTTCCAAACAGTCTCAGACATCCGTCGATTTTCAGTCCTTGATTACTCCAAAATAGTCCTGTTTGTTTGTAAAATTTCAGGCTCGATCATATAGAAAATTTTCAGAAACAGTCTCCAACTGCATGCCTAGCAGAAGCTTTTGTATGTGTATATAGGCAGTGTGAAACTTACCATCTGGGATGAAAGTTTCAGATGTTTGCCCCAGATTCTGATAGAGTACGCAAAGAAAAAGGATCATTAGAACCTCTAACTACAGACCAAAATCGAGTTTTAAAATCTTGCTACCGTAGCATGTGACTACAGTGTTGCTCCAGTAGCTTGCTTAAAAATGCCTTTCCATTTCAATATTACATTTGCCTATACAAACTGCCAACGTGCAATCTCTTTTTTGATCATCTGCAACCTAAGTCCTCTTTAATGCAAGCCCTTTTAATTAAAAGCATTATCCCAACATAGTCTGGATGAAAGCTTAGGTGTTCTGAAAACCGGATTTGCTTACTTAATTTCCTAAGTCTGTATGATGAAATCGATTGCAAACAAATTTCTAAACAATTTATAGCGGTTGCTTGAATCTTCTTCGGTGATTATAATTTCAAATCTACCAACAGACCCAAATGCATTATTGAAGAATAGGCTCTGCTAAATAAGTCCACCAATGTCTCACCCATTCTCAAAGGATTTCCCGTGCTAGCAAGCATCTCATTCAGAAGAATGAAGTAAAACTGTTTCTCATAATCCTCCCTGAACAACAACTGAATCCAGACGGTCCGTCCATGGAAGATTTCAACATTCATCACACAACACTAAATTCTACTAATCAAAGATTCCAACAGATACGCAACGACACAGTGCCGCATGCCAATCCAGGCCATTCACACACCAAAGATTTCACCTTTATCCACCTTACGACAACCAATGCCACTGACAACAGATCCGGAGTCCAAAACATAAGCTACGACACATCACACGAATCACCGGTGGGACCTACGAGTCTAGATGATCTTCCACAACAGGGAAAAAAAATCACAAACAAGTATATAGACGGGGAGAGAGAGAGAGAGAGTTACCGGACACCGGCATCGCCGACGATCCCGATCGCCATTCCAGCGGACAATCCAGCGAGGCCACAAGCTAGGCCCGAAGAGAGATGCGCGTAGCCATCAAAGAGGTAATACGACTTGGCGCGGGGATTGATCCCAGTGCTGATGATGACGGCGATGATCAGGCCATAAATCCCAAGAACACCAGCCATAACAACGGGCACGATCGACTTCATCACCAGCTCCGGCCGCATCACGCCCATCGACGCCACGCCGACGCCGCTCTTCGCCGTTCCGTACGCAGCCCCCATACCTGCAAGAGAATCGAGACGAGTCAAGATGAGATGCTGGCCTTCGAGGAGAGGTAGGAGAAGATCGGGAGAGAAGATTTACAGGAGAAGACAAGGGCAGCCGCGGCGCCGAGGAAGCCGAAGAAAGGGGCAGTTTCATCACCGCTGAAAGCCGAGGCCATTTTGGGAACTTTGATTTTTCTCTTCTTGGAAATTTCAGATTCAACGTCGACCGCTGCCTCTGCTTGTAGGGAGAGAAACGGAGATTAGACCGGAGAGTCGGCTCTTGGAGATGATGACAGGTTGAATTTACCAAAGTACCCTAGGATTTTCATAGAGTTACGAGATCGTAAGCGGTTTGTCTGTATCCCAGTGGTTCAGAAAACGGTAGTCCTGAGAATTACGATACTCGATAACCAGCCTAACGTGACCTTTTTACCATCAGGGCAAGAGTTGAGGTTGAAATCCAATAGTGCGGGCAGAATCGCACTTTGTGATGGAAGGAAAACTTGTTAATACTTTGGCAGAGTAACTATCTTTGATACGCATGCGCTCAGAATTTTTTTTCCAATTGCAACAAATCCGGACTATTGACAGCTTGTGGGTAACGATTGCGATGAATAGGAACCAAAGGTTAATACCATCCGATTATCAACTATAAGATAGTAGATATTTATTGGAGGGCAACGAATGAAAAACCGGATCTTCCAATTTCAGTGCAGGAAGGTGCGCAAACCAGAGAGCTCAAACGAGCACGTGGAATGTCTGCGTTTCCGTCCGCTGCAAAGCGCAAACTTCCAATTTTGGGGCACCGAAGCCCAGTGAGTGGAAACATCCTCGAGGTCGTAGGC
>JAYJMB010042012.1:0-17569 GCA_036873735.1 Pouteria campechiana
ATATAGCCCATTGCTAGCTATTCAACACATTGGGTAGTTGATTACTTGCCTTGACTCACTCTCAGTGTGATCTGAACCATTCCTGGTGTAAACTAGGGGTATGTGATTTTAAGCTATCCAACACCTGATTACCATTCTCTTCAGCCTCCTACTACACTTAACCAATGACTCAAGATTGCTTCGCTTTTGCTCTGCATTTAGTGGTAATCGCACTGTGACCACAATTTCCAAGCATGGAATTGAAAATCTTGCATCCAACTGAAAATTTAAGAGCACCCATATGTACACCTTCAGTAAAAATGGTAATTTAAAAACAAGCAATCTAAAAAAGATAGTAAACCTTGCTGTTTATTCTGTTGTGAATTAGAAATTAACTAACTTGTGGTAGATTGTTCTTCTGGTACAATGCAACAAACATAGCTCCATGGATTTCACTTGCAATCTTGAGGATGGAAACTGCAGCATTCTAGCAATATTGCACTCCTTTGATGGATAGATATTCAAGAGCTGCAACCTTTTAGTATAGAAAAGTCTTCATCACAACCATTCAAATATACTATCAAAGTTTAACTAGCAACAACATAGTAGCTATAAAGAAACACCTCATACATTGGGAACAATCCATACTGCTGCAACCTCCTGAAATGATAGACTAAGGTATTAAAATCTAAAACATTGTAATATTCATTTTAAATTTCTAATACAAGGAAAACTTATGGAAAACAATATATGGTGCATGCCTCTTCCAACAGTGAGCAACTTCCTATTGGATCTCTATGGAACTCTTCTTCAACACCACACCATCTCCAGGGGCACCTCCTTGATGTTCTTAGCCACAGCTGCAACATTTACCATCCTAGTTGATTTTGGTGGCATGTGATCTAGCTCCTTTGTAACCTGCTCAATGTCAGACACAAGTCGCTCTGCCAGGCTTCAGTTGAAATCCTCCCCGATCAATACCCGAAGGACTGTGATGTGTTCAACATCTGGTGGCATCGTATAGGCTGGGATGATACATCCAAACCTCCTCAGGTTCTCAGATATCTCAAAGACATCATGATGGCTATTGTCTTTGAGTGCAAAGGCTACAATGGGCACTCCAACATCCTTAGAGACTATTTCAAACTGACCAGTCTTCTCTATGCGTTCTTTTAAGGCCTTTGTAGTATCCATGCAGTTTTCCATATGTTCTTATATCCCTTCATCATAGATCATAAAAACTTAAGAACTTGGTTACAAATAGAAAGAAATAAGATCTTGACTTTAATACCTTAACAATGTAAAATACCTATGGGAATACATGGATCTTGTATCCCTTCGTTCGTTTATTTTAGATGTATTTGCAAAAGAAAAGCTAGCTTTCATTCAGTAGCCCACATGCTAAAGTAATAGAACCAGTTCATTTAATGCACTTTATTTGACTTGGATGGACATGGACTAAGTACTTTAAGATGAAATTTCTAGTATGCTTATGCAGTATAATTTGGACTCTTGATAAGAAAGATAAAAAGATCAGCTAAACTAATAAGAGTTGCCAATTTCAGTGGGAACCCATGCATCACAAGATCACCAAGTAATGGAATTATACAAATAATGGTAATTATGAGACTATCAATGGACGATCAACACCATTAATGTTTAATTGCTGTCAAAACTACACAAATATTAAAGACAGAATATCTTGAAGTTGTCAGAACAATATTTCTCTAATTAATGTTAATAGAAGGATGATTAAGTGTATAATGCAAATGGCAAGGCATTAATATAATAACCACATCATCATGAAACAAATCATGTTCCACTATCCCTTCTACCATGGAGAGTATTCTCATTGACTATGACACCTAATTTACCAAAATATTTTCCACAATTTCCAACTATGTTACATCTTCTACTACCCACTTAGAGCATTTGATTTATCCCAGCTCATTTGTAATCACCTCAAAATTGTTAGGATCATAAATACTAGTGGAAGGAATTTGAAGTCAGCTGCCAACCTCCGACAATGTCCTTTGTCCCAGAATGTAGGGTTTTTGGGTTCCACAACTAGAAGCCTTTTCTTTTATGAGGCTTGGAGTAATCAGTAAGCATCTTATTTGTTTATCACTTTACTTTTTACCCTTTTAGTTGGCCTTTGCTTTTCAACTATTTTTCAGTTAGTATTTTCAAGTCTTCCTTTAGCAACCCCTTTTACTCCTTAATAAATTCCTGGCTTATTCTTCAATACACCTCCTTTACCTAACTTTGGGATCACAAATCATTACCAAGAGGCATTAACTAACAAAGAATAGCAACAAGTAACATCAAATACCCGGCCACCATTGAACCAACTCCATCTTGTGTGTACAACTCCAATAACAATGCTCCAGCTAGAGTTCCATCTAATAAATGAACCCTTTGTACACAACCCTAGACAAAGCAAAGAAAATAAGAAATTGGAAAGTGGCATTTTAAAGAGATGATTCTGAGGATTTATACAAGAGTTGAAGCATCTTGGCACTACATTAGCAATATAAAAACCTTCAGCTTCCATCATTCATGCATGTAAGAAAGTTAGAGATGAGGTTGAGTTTTACATCAACAGGAAATATACAAGAACATGAATGCATTATAGGAGTAATTTACTAAACAGATTATATGGAAGGTCTCAAAACATCAAAAAGTTTTCCTTTTTCTCTCCAATCAATCAAAACTAAGCATCTAAGACTCCAAGTTAAATAACAATAATAATGATAATAATAAATCAACATCACAACCAAGTAAAACTAAAACAAATTGAATGTGATTCAGAAGATGGGGAAATAGAATTAGAATCCAATGAAGTACTAAAAATGCAAAGAAATCCCCCTTAATATAAAAATCCAGTCATCAAGAAAAGGAACGGTTGTTGTGTCTTATACAATGGGCTCGGGCTAGGCTTTAACCTCCATAAGCAACTATTACCCTAAAAGTAACATAACAAGAAAAAATATTAGAAGCAAAAGTACAATAATCATTCTTCTTAGGCATTTAGTCTTGTGCTTAAGTTTCAATATAATGACTTTGTCTTTCTCCAACTCTTCATATTTCTTTCTCAACCTTTCACTTTCTTCCTTCAAATTTGCAAGCCGATACACTTCAGTCTTCCACTTCTTAATTATTCGCTATTGTTGATTCCTAAATTCACGTTCTTTATTAGTAAGTAGTGGATCTACCCATTGAAAGTATCCATAAGCTTGCAGCCCCTCCTGTTTACACATTAATCAATGTAAAATAAATCAAAAAGTAGAATTGGTATCAACCATATGGAACTTACAATTGTAACAACTAAAGACATTTATGACTAATTCATAAAGTAAAGAGGACAACTAAGAAATCGTCTCTGTGGGTTTCTATTAGTATATGATGTAAGTAATGAGTAACATTTTCATAGAGACATAATTTTCCATGGGTTGTGGGGTTGTGGTCGACGAAGTTATGCTATTACTTAATGATGCCATTAGCCTAAAAAGTGCAATTCTGAAGTAAGCATTTCATACTAATAGAAAAAAACAAAGAGAATAACTTTTTTTCTAAATTATTGAAGATTGTATATAATAATGATATTCTACTTCTGTATTACTAACTCCTGCATAGTCCTTATACATAGAACAATTTCCCTTGTCGTGCCCAACCACCACTTTTTTACATCCTCGACAAAGATGACCCTCAAGCTTTTTAACTACCACTTCCAAAGTGGATTTATATTTTGTAGTGTTCCTTCTTTTAGTCTTTAAAACATGTGGATCTTATAGTATAATAGGTGATGATATTCCTAACTCATGTTTGCATCATCCAAAATATGAGTATCATGTACATGTAAATCCTCTTTACTACTCTATACTATCTCTTCATTTGATGAATTAGAACCATTGTTTTCTTCTAGCTCCATTACTGACATTGTTGTTAAGATATTTTCCAAGCCTTCTTTAGCAATAGCAAATAATTTATAATTTATAGTCGCTTTAGCTTCTATTTCAAACCACAACTTAGATAGTTTATGTCATCTCACTAAACTAGAATTCTCAACATTAGAAAAAACATGGGTACCACAAGTTGTAATCTTTTCTTTTGGTCTTTTCTACCACCATTTTAAAATATATGAATCAGGCATATGCACAATACCTCATAAACGAAACATAATAAGAATATGTTGACAAACAAACCCATGAAATTCAATACCTGGACATGTGCAAAATGCCATATTTTTCTCATTATCCCATGCAATCTTCCTCACTTTGTCTTCTTCTCTATTCTCATACTTGAACACCTTATATTTATCTATGGGCCCATCTTCTCTTTAAACATTGTAACATAATACTAAGTTGCAACTACTTTTTCTTGAAATTCATCAAAGATCTCCTTGTTGTAAATCTTACTCATGTCTGACTCAATCATATGTGAGGTTGCCAATGCCGGTGTGCCATATGTGGTAGCACAATCAGTCTAAAGTTCATCATGTCTTATTCTCTTAACAGCCTAATTGTATGTTTCTGTAAATTTAAGTAGTTTTGTTTTACGATTTACAAACTTATCAAGTAATGAATTCATGCTCTCAGAACACCCTGTGGTAGTCATCCTGGCCAAAAAAACATGCCTAACATATACAAGAACTCACATTTTATGAATTTTATATAAGTTTTGCGATAATCCATTTTGTTCTACTTTTAATTCCAACATAACATTACTCCAAGCAAATTCAAAATCCTCTATACCATCAATGTTATAAATGCAGTTTGACCACTACAACTTAAAAGACGATATTGATGGATAACTATAGCCAACTTCTCATGAAACTTCTTATTTAGATGCCAAATGCATATGACATGGTGGGTTTATGGAAATGTCTCTTTCACAGCCGCTAAAATTATGGCATATTGATCAGTTAAAATAGCTTTTGGAGGTACACAACTCATAACCATAAAGACATATATTGAATCACCATTTAAAATCCTCCTTTGTTTCACTAAAAAGGAGGCCCACCCCAAGCACTACTGATTGTTTATGGCGGTTCACTCCAACAAATGGGTCGAAGGGCATCTCAAATTCATTTATTTTATACATTGTGTCAAAACATACCACGTTAATCAATCTTTGAATCCCCATCAACACAAAAACATGATGTTAAGTGATTATCATCATCATGTGGCATGTCAAAATAAAAATTAGGATCAACTATAATTTTTTATGAAAATGTGCCATCAAATCCATTGCACCACCACTATATCTTTCCTGACGCCTTTCTTTGAGTGCAATTCTTAAATCGACTTGAGAGAAACCTAATGATTCTAGCCCACCTGTCTCAAGAGCCATATAGTCCAAAGTTCTTGCTACACTAACGCCCATTTTATGTAAGCCTTTAGCAATGTTTATGTGAGACATTGGAACATGTCTATGTGAATGTAGGCAATGAGAATTTACGGGTGTGTCACATGCATGAGTATGGTCCTCTAGACATTTTACTTCCTTCCATTTTTCTGATCCAACCCCTTTATTAAATACAATCAAAGTAGGATAGTTGCATCTAGTTAGATTTTTTTCCTTATACTTCTTTCTTTTAGCATCAACTGTACTTTTTCTCAAGCCAGTTTTTGACAAGATCACCATTTGCTAATTTTTGGATGGAATCTTTCCTAATACTAAAACCACACAATTTTACATAACCATTATAGAAATTATATGCACTTTCCTTGGTAGAAAACTCTTGACCAATGTGTAGAGTTAGTTTAGATGCAACTTTAGGGGTAAAATAAATTGCATCAAAATCAAGATTCTATTAGATTTCATGTAAGATGATCAAATGCCGCTAATTAAGAAATTCTCACAATGCAAGGTGCAGAGCAATACTACTTGGCTTTAAATGGAACAAGAATTAGTAGTAAAAAACTTCAATCCTTCTAGAAGTGAATGGTGAAAACCTGAGTTTGCATAAAGATTGGAAAAAATAAATATCTTGCAGTAAATTTACGGCATCAAACTACTAATTTAATTCATCAATACCCTTAATGGAATATGTAATAAACCTGGTTTGTCTAGCTTTGTAGATTTAGATTGGAAGATTGATAACCAGCTAATTTAATTCGTTCATGCAATATGAAATGCAACAACTAAAAAATTCAAAAAGACTATCAATAACTTTCAAGCTCATTGAAACAGAGGGCATGAAGTGCATGCCCCGCAGGATTATATTCCATATGAAACACCAATCACAGGAAAAATAAAAGAAAAATATTACTGGTCCCGAAGATTAGGCAAAAATCCAAGAGGGGAGGGGTGAATTGGGTACTTAAAAATTATTACTCAACCCTTTAGGATTAATTGTCCCTCTACAGATCAATCACTCAATCAATGAATGCACAAATTAAAAAAGATATAATGATTTTTATAGTGGTTTCGAGTAAACACTCTATTCTACTCTTCCAAGAATAGTTTTCTCTTAGTGTCTTGGGTTACACTATTCTTAATTGCAGAAATACAATAGTGCTCCTAGCAATCTTTTGGATTCTAACTCTAGAGAGCATGAATACAGTAGTCCTAACACTCTTCTAGATTTTAGCTCTAGGGGGTATAATCATAGTGCTCCCAGCACTCTTCTAGATTTTAGCTCTAGGGGGCATAAATAAATAGCTTTTTTCTACACTTAGACAGTCAAGCTCTTCTTGAGACTAGTCTCAACCATTAACTCAAGAAATTTACAGTGATTGAATATCCAAAATTGAAGCAGAGGTATTTCTCAAAAGCATGAGGGAAGGTTTTTAAAAATTGAATACAAAAGTAAATGATTTTCCTAAAATGTGGTTGTAAGCCTTTAAAGAAAGTTGAGGAATGTTTGAATGCAAGACTCTTGACTCTTGAAGAATAGTAAAAGGTTTAGCTTAGATCAATAAATGCTCTCAAGAGTATTTTTGAATGATTTTCTTGATACTTGGTTACTTCCTCCTGCTCCAACGATGCTTCATTTATAGTTGCTTTGAATTCCAGTCATTGGTGGTTGATGAGCTTCATTAATGACAGAAGACCATCCCAATTAGCGTATTTGAATTCTCTAACTTCTACTTAATCCTTGTCTATTGAAATGTCTACAATGCTAACCTTGGAGAAGATGATTTTTGATTTATTAATAAGCTTTGGTTGAGGTATTGCAATAATGGCTGACTCTTTCATTAATATGGAAATGATGTTATTAATGTTAAATGAAGACCAATAATTCAGCTTGTCCATTGCTTGTCTTTTACTTATGATAGACGAAGTATCTATCCAGCTATTCATCAGACAAGGTTTCTTCATCTTCTAGTTTGTCTTTTATAAGTAGTAGATGAATTGTGGAGATGTCCTTTCATTACATCGTCTGATAGGTTGTCTGTTGTAAGTAATAGATAGATGCAAATGAATTATCCTTTCTAGTGCTTTGTCTTGTGAATTGTTTGTTGAACTGTAGAAGCACGGATGACTTATTTTTTCTACACTTCATTTGTTAAGTTGTCTGTTGTAAGTAACAGACAAAATGTTAGAGCGCAAATGGATTTCTTTTATTGCTTCGTCTGATGGATTGTCTATTATAAGTGAGAGACAAAGCATTGAGGCACAGATAAATTTTCTTTACCACTTCATCCGTTGAGTTGTCTATTGTAGATAGTAGACAAATTTAATTGAACAGATTCACGCCATTGCTTCTGCTAGATGAATTTCTTTTTTTTACCATATGAACTTCATTATGCTGCCAAACAACCTTTATTGCTCCTGCTAGAAGATCTTCACTTCTCTGCCTTTGTTTTTTTTCAATAGACAATCATTTACTTAACTTATGATAAACAAAGTCTACTATTTTGCATGCTATTTTGCATTCATCAGATACATTCTCCACTTTGACAGAAGAATGAAAGCTTGGTTGGTTCCTTTTCATTTGAGCTTTATCTATAGCATTACTTTATCTTTTGCTCCTACATTAATCCATGTCTTTTCAGACAGACAAATTAACATCTTGAAATATTTTTTCTATATTTATTTTTCCATGAGATTTACAACTTTATTCTCCATACTAAAAGATTAGCACTAGTTATTAATACATAATCTTTAATTAAATTTTATTTGTCATTAAAACCATACATTTATTCTAACAAATGTGTCTTACTAGAAAGATTTAGAAGAATCAGGTTCTTCAAGAAGAAGATTAAAAAGCTCCAACCCAAAACACTGTTCTTGACATAACCTAGCGATTTGCTTGGGGGGATGAGCCGGGCTATGAAAATTATGGTGAGAAGTCAATCCAGGCTCCAATGGTCTCTCAGTCAACAAGCAGCGCAGATTGGGGAGGATCCGGGCTAGTGCTTAGGGGCATGAGTTAGACGAGAGAGAGAGAGAGAGCGACTCGTCTATGCTTGGGGGAATGAGGCACATAAGAAAGAGGGTCGTGAGCTTCGATGGTTGGTGCAACGACTAGTAGCATCAAGTTGGTGCTTGGGGGATGAGAGAGAGAGAGAGGGAGCGAGTCGAGTGCTATGCAGAATGACCTAGATGAGAAAGAGAGAGGGCTTCTCTCCTTGAGTCCAGTGCTGCGAGTAGGCATGGGCGAGGCAAAAATCAAGTGGATGACTGGGATTATCTAATGTCGATCGTGTGATGTGAGAAGCCTCCACACAAAAGGGCTTCAATAAGAGTGCCCATATAAAATCTATTTCATATATATATATATATGAAAAAGCTTTTAAACAACCAGTTGCTGGGTTATTTTTTGGCAACGGAGCTAAGAGCCGTCTAATCTCACTCTAGATATTAGAGTCATCCAATTTCTGAGTGCTGCTTTATACAACCTTGTCCATTGCACTAAAATTTCTCTTCCCCAAAAACCACAGAAGACATTCTGTCAGCCGTAGCTCTTCACCAAAAACCACAAAAGACACTCCGTCAGTTGTAGCTCTTCCCCAAAAACCACATTTCATGCTCCATCAGCCGTAGCTCTTCCAATTCAAGCTTCGTGACTCACTTTTTTTGTTTCCCTCCTTTCTAAATTTTAGAGAAAGGAGCATTTGCAAGAATTCAAGAACTAGAAAACGTAGAACTAGAAATTAACTTTTACTAGAGTAGAGTTTGGATTTTTTCATTTTTGTACTCATTGACAAAGATGCTAATATTGTACACATATTCTTTTGTGTGTATCACATTTGATTCACGTTTTTCTTCTTTTTTTTCTTTTTGGGTTTCTTTGGTTTATAAGAATTAGGCTGCATATAATAATTGTAATGACCCTTATAATAATTGTGTTGCTAAGATTTCTAGGCAAGAAAGGAAGCTTCAAAGTTGAAAAAGGAGTTTTGGAGGTGAAGGAAGGTTGCTTCAGAGGCAAAGAAAGGAAGCTTCAGAGTTGAAGAGTGAAGCTTTGGAAGAGAAGAAAGAAAATTCGATTTGGAGTTGAAGGAAGGGAGTTTCAGAAGCAAGAAAGGAAGCTTCGGAGGCGAGGAAGAGAACTTCAGAGGTGACACTGTCAAGCATCAGAGGAATCGGCGTTACTTTAGAGGTCATGAAGAGATGCTTCGAAGGCAAAAGAAGCTTCAAAGGAGCCGTTGGACAAAAATAATAATTAAGAGATTTTAGAGCATCCGAAGTTATGACTTTGGATGATTTAGAAGCTTCAAAGGCACAGGTTACTTACTTCAGAGGGACTGAAGTATGCGCATCCATGACTCTGATGAGCCCCCAACCTTCAGAGTCTCCAAAAGTGACTTCAGAGGCTCTGAAGAGGCACAACGAGATAGTGTCGCGTGGTAATGAGGCATTTTCAATGGTTGCAAAATTGGGGAAGCAACAAATAGTTTGAAATTGAAACTTATAAACAGAAGTTCCAAAGAAAAGAAATGGACTTTAGAGAAGATTAAACACAAATCAAACACAAGAACTCAAAGTTCAAAAAGGTGCATTCACTCCAATAAGCTTTAACGAACAAACAGCTTCAAAGATCCATCTATCTACTCATTAATGGAGATCAAAAAGCACTGTAAGATTAATGTTTTATCTTTATTATTTGAGTTTAAATTATATGTACATCCAGGCATAGTTAGAGTCATTTACTTGTACATCCATACCTTTAAAGGCTGAGTTGCTAGTTAGCTCTTGAGAAACCAGATTATATGAGTTGTTAGTGAGCTCAGGAAAAATCAACAGTTATAGAGTTCTTGTTTAGCTCTTAAAACCAAGGAAGGTTGTGATTCCATGGGTTATAGTGGAACCTAAGGTTGAAAAACCTTGGCGAGTGGAGTAGGTGCCAAGAGACAACCCGAACCACTATAATCCTTGTGTCTTTGTCTTTATTGTTGTGTGCTTGTGTATTGCTACTACACTTATTATTTGCACTTTCACAATCTTGTATATTTTCCCATACCTTTAGGATCCTAGCTTTGCTATACAACCTGCATAGTATACGTAGGGTCAGGGGACTAACAATTGATATCAGAGCGGGGCACTAATATTGAGAATCACTATTTTATCTCTACCTCAATATGATTCCATGTGACAATTAGTTTTAGTAGAATCAAGAAGGGTCAATCAACCATCAGACCTTCATATTTTGATGGGGAGCATTATGGATATTTGAAAATCAAGATGAAGACTTTTTGATTGCCAATAGTTATAAGTTGTGAAAATTGCAAAAAAAGAAATGGTGCTTTCCACATTAGAGGAAAGTAAATGGACTAACCAGGACATTAAAGCAGTTGAATGCCAAAGCCAATAATACTTTATATTATGCTCTCTCTCTCTCTCTGAATATAAGAAAATATCCTTATATGAATCTACTAAGGAAATCTGAAATCATTTGCAAGTAATTTATGAGGGGAGAAGCTAAGTTAGAGAAGCTAGAATTAGTTTTCTTATTCAAAAATATGAAGCATTCTATATGTTTAGGGATGAGTCTATATTTGATATGTTTTCTAGATTTATGAAACTCACTAATAACCTAAAAAATTTAGGCCATGAGATTTCTTATTCATAGCAAGTTAAAAAGATTTTAAGGTCTCTCTCAGCAAATTGAATCCCAAAAATCACAGCAATTGAAGAGGCCAAAGATTTGAATAAGCTCTCAATTACAGAACTCGTGGGATCTTTGATGACCCATGAAATATGGAAGAATAAGAAAGAAAAAAAGAATATGAAGATAATGTATGACAATGGAAGTGCAGATTCTTAATGTAGTGAGGGGGAGGATGATGATATAGAATTTGTAAAAATCTTCTTAAGGAAGATTAGGAGTCAATTGAAGAAGAAGAAAAAGAAGGATATTGTAAATTTAGTAGAACAATGTACACATGAAGAAGATGAGGAAATAAATGTCAATGAAAATGTAGAAGAAGAAGTTCATTTATGTGTAACTATCTTCCAATTGTAGCCATAATAAGAGAAGAAACAGCTCCTCAACCATGGTAAGCAGAAACATAAATCTATTTGAGGTAGCTAGGTATGTGAAGGTATTGTATTTACTATTACTATTCTTAATTCTCTACATTCATGTCATCTCACTTTAGCCTTCATTACTTCATCACTCATAAGAGAACCATCTTGCATGAAAGTATGCAAGAAGAACTAAATAGATAATCATTTATTACTTGGAACAAATGAAATTAACCTTAATTATATTACTACCCCATGACAAAGTTAAGCCTGCTTGGGAAACTTCATAATTTAAGGTCAAGAATAGGTATCCTAATCCTATTCAAACCTTCTATAATTATTATTATTGGTTTATTTACTATAAACAGCTAGAAAAACTTTGGTTTAAATGTGATAAATAAAACTATTAGATTATGCATGATAGGGGGAGCAAGGAAAATGCAGTTTAAGATCAAGCATTCCAGCAGCAGTAGAAGGAGAACAAGTTCATGACCTGTTTGGCCCTGCATTCCACAGGCGCTGAAAGCACGTTTATTGTATAAAAGTGCTTCCTTGAGTGTTTGGCTAGATTTCATAGTGCTTTTTGGAATCGTAAAAGCTTATTTTTTATGTTTACATGAACTCCAATTAGGAGCTTTTTTCTCACCACACTTTTTATTAAACGAGCTTAATAAATACCGATAGGCCAAATAGACCCTCAGTCCCTCACACTAGCATTTTATAATAATTCCTCCTCCCCTAGACCTTTTTTATTATAATAAAAAGGGGGAGAATGTTGTGACTTGCTACATTAAAGGAAAAATGATTTAAAGGGTGAACTTTTTGAGAACTTGTTGAATGTGGGCCAATTTTAGCACAGTGAGCCATAATGAATCAAACTTTCTTATGCTTATTATATTAGTTATTTAGTGAGAGTTGTCATTAGTTCATTAACATTGTTTTTATAATGGAAGCCATTAAGTTTTGTTATCATAAAAAAGGGAGAGAATGTTGAGTTTAAGGCTTTAGTTTTGATAATTAACAAAACTTGTTAATGATTTGATTTAAACTAATAATTATATTGCTAAGATTTCTAGGCAAGAAAGGAAACTTTGGAGTTGAAAAGGGAGTTTCAGAGGTGAAGGATTGTTACTTCGAAGGCAAAGAAAGGAAACTTTGGAGTTGAAGAGTGAAGCTTTGGAAGAGAAAAAAGAAACTTCGGTTTGGAGTTGAAGGAAGAGAGTTTTGAAGATAAGAAAGGAAGCTTCAGAGGTAAGGAAGAGAATTTCAAAGGTGATGCCATCAAGCATCGGAAGAATCAGTGTTACTTTAGAGGCCATGAAGAGAAGCTTTAGAGGCAAAAGAGGGTCGGAGGAGCCGTTGGGCATAAATAACATTTAAGGGACTTTGGAGCATCCAAAGTTATGACTTTGGATGATTCGGAAGCTTTGGAAGCGTGGCTGACTTACTTTGGAGGGACCAAAGCATGCATGCCCATGACTTTGATGAGCCTCCAACATTCGGAGGCTCCGAAGCGGCACAACAAGATAGCGCTACGTGGTTTTTAATGAGGCATTTTCAATTATTGGAAAATTGGGGAAGCAACGGCTAGTTTGAAATTGAAACTTATAAATAGAAGTTCCAAAGAAAAGAAATAGACTTTAGAGAAGATTAAACACAAATCAAACACAAGAACTCAAAGTTCAAAAAGGTGTATTTACTCCAACAGGCTTCAACGAACAAAGAGCTTCAAAGAGCCATCTATCTATTCATCAAGGGAGATCAGAAAGCACTGTAAGATTAATGTTTTATCTTTATTATTTGAGTTTAAATTGTATGTACATCCAAGCATAGTTAGAGACATTTACTTTTACATCCATACCTATAAAGGTTGAGTTGCCGGTTAGCTCTTGAGAAACCAAATTGTATGAGTTGTTAGTGAACTCAGGAAAAATTAACAATTATAGAGTTCTTGATTAGCTCGTAAAACCAAGGAAGGTTGTGATTCCATGAGTTATAGTAGAACCCAAGGTTGGAAAACCTTAGAGAGTGGTGTAGGTGCCAAGAGAGGACCCGAATCATTATAATTCTTATGTCTTTATTGTTGTGTGTTTGTGTGTTTCCACTATAATTATTTTTTGCACTTGGACAATCTTGTTTATTTTCCCATACCTTCAGGATCCTAGGTTTGCCATACAACCTACTTAGTTTAGGCAAGGTCAAGGGACCAACATGGGTTATGTTGATGCATCACATAAATATCACAATGCTAAATGCTGATGCCCTGACTGTCATTTGCTGGAACTAGGTTGATGCTACAGGGAGTTGAGTGAATGTCGCAACTCTCAATTTTAATGTTAAGGCTCTCATTCTCTATTTGAAATGGATGCTTCCGGATCGCTTGAGTGTTGTAATTCAAAACGGACATTAGAAGTTCATCAGAACTTCATCAGAACTCAATCAAAAGTTCATCAGAACTCCATTTTGCACTTAGAAATGCATGCCTTCCAGATCATTTGAGTGTCTCAGCTCAAAACGAACATCAAAAGTTCATCAGAACTCCATCAGAAGTTCATGAAAAGTTTATCAAAAATGCATTTTGCACTTAGAAATGGATGTCTTCTAGATCACTTGAGTGTCATGGCTCAAAATAGAGTTCAGAAGTTTATTAGAATTGTATCAAAACTTCATCAGAAGTAGTTTAGAAGTGCATTTTGCACTTAGCAATGGATATAGGAGGATTACTTGTGTGTTGTGGCTCAAAATGGAGTTCAAAACTTCATCAGAAGTGCATTTTGCACTTTGAAATGGATGTAGGAGGATCACGTGAGTGTCATAGCTCAAAACGAAGTTCAGAAGTTCATCAGAACTTCATCACAAGTAGTTTAGAAGTGTATTTTGCATGTAGAAATGGATGCAGGAGGATTACTTGAGTGTTGTGGCTCATCAAAAGTTTATCAGAAATTCATTAGAAGTGCATTTTGCACTTTGAAATGGATGCAAGAAGATCACTTGAGTGTCGCGGCTCATCAGAAGTTCATCAAAAGTGCATTTTACACTTTGAAATGGATGCAGAAGGATTACTTGATGTTGCGGCTCATCAAAAGTTTACCAGAAATTCATTAGAATTGCGTTTTGCACTTTGAAATGGATCCAGGAAGATCCCTTAAGTGTCGCTGCTCATCAGAAGTGCATTTTACACTTTGAAATGGATGCAGGAGGATCACTTGAGTTTCGTGGTTCAAAAGGGAGTTCAAAATTCATTAGAACTTCATCAGAAGTGCATTTAGCACTTTGAAATGGATGCAGTAGGATCACTTGAGTGTCTGATAAGTGAATTTTATGCAATTATACTGTGCTTCTTTAAACTAACTTTTAACTTATCTTGAGTTATGTTTAGTCATGTTTAGTTAATTCATTGTATTTTATTTTATGTTTGTTTGCAAGAATATGAATGCAGAAATCTTAGTGAAAACATGGAGAATAAAAAAGGATTGAAAAACGATTTGCGATGAAGTTAAAGAAGTGAAAGAATATGTGGATAGCAAGTCAATGTTGCAGCACAGGATTTCAATGTTGCAATATTCGGCCAAAAGGGGAGCATCAAGTTTTATGCCATAATATTGAATTTTATGCTGCAACATTTGAATGGAGGATGCAACATACAAAATGAGCAGTAGTTTTACCCTGCGATATTGGATTCCCGTGCCGCGACACATGAAGTTTCAACGTTCTATTTTTGGAATTTTTTAAAAGTTGCAGAAGATTTGTTTACTTTATGGAGAGCCTGTTACCTAATTAAGTAGGGTATAAATAAGACAAAAGGAGGTGAAGAGAGGGATTGTTTTTTGCAAGGAAGCTAGGGCAAACAAGGGAGAAGACTGAAGTTGCTACTTGGTGGAGTTTTCTGCTGCTCTTTTTAGTTCTTTTTCTTTGCCCTTCTTTTGAAATTATGTTTAAGATATTATTTAGTATTTTTTTATTACATTATGAACTAAACACTTTATTCTAAGGGTAAGATGTGGCCAGATTATGAATTAGAAGAGATGCATTACTGATAATCTTTACATTCTAACCATACCAATGAAATCATAGAAAACAACATCAAGAAAGTGTGTGCAGATTGCCTTAAGCATAATATTTTACACTCAAGAAGGTCTATTGCCTTAAAATTGTACTCAAATATTTTACAATGACTAAGCATAAAAGCTTACAATATGTATTCATTGCCATCATAGAGTCTAATTTCAGTTGCATGTAAAGAAAAGACAACCATGGGCTTAAATAGTAAGTCTTAATAGTATATCCATCATCACCAAAAATAAAAATGTAATAAATAAACTAAGCTTATTACATAAGATGTTCTAAATAACAAAAACTAAAAGAACACAGATCAACTTCATATAAAATGTTAACTTATGACGCCTTTTCTCAACTACTGCAAACTTTAACATCTTCAACTCTTTTTTAATATCCTTATTCATAGTAGTAGCTGCTTTGGACTTTTGACTTCCTTGTTTACATCATGCTCTTCCTTAAAGCTTGGATTTTGCTGCTACAGTATAACTAAAGGATCAAGTCATTCAAAATAGTTGTAGGATTTATTTCCATCCTACATGGTCAAAACACATGTTAGGGCATTACCATTTACAACATCTCATTTCTTTCTTATAGGCATGCTAACATTCTCAATGAATAGAACAAAATGATAACAAAGCTGAAGACAAAGCATCTAACCATATAAGATCACACAACATCAACCAACATGAATTATGATGATTAAACTGAAATTTCAACAAACAGGAAAATGCCAATGCCTCAAAAGTGATATACTTTCCTCAATAGACTTTGACAAGTGGTTGGGGTTGGGCTTCGTCGAAAGAAAGGGCTACTTGGGGTTGGGTTTGAGGAAAGGCTCCTTTGTCGAAGGGAAAAGTTGTTGCTATTTTCAAACAATAAGAGCGGGAGGAAGAGAGAGGAAAAGTGCATGATATTTTCGATTATGGGTTTAGGTTTTTCTTGGATTTGGGGTTTTCTCGTTGTAGGAGCTGGAGGAAGAGTGAGAAAGAAGGAGATTTGGGGTTTTCTTGTTGCACCTGGAAGAGTGTCATCTGTAATAATCTGGATCTCCATTTTGGGAAGACGACTCTTAGAGTTGTGAAGCAAGCCGACTGCACAAGAGCTTTGGGATGGAAAGCACTGGTGTGTAAAGCAGCACTCAGCAACGAACGACTCTAATCTTTAGAATGAAATCGGGCAACTTTTAGCTTGGTTGCCAAAAAACAACCTAGGAACTAATTGTTTAGAGGCTTTTTCCACACACACACACACACATAATCAAGGCCTGTATTAGGTTGTGCTTTACCTAATTTTGATGTACAATAGGTCAAATCATGAAGATGGGACTCAAAATTGAAAATTTAACTTAACAAGTATCTTTAAATGGTCAAAGTTTAATTAAACTTTATGGTCCACCTTAATATGATTAAGGTCATTAAAGGTGTTTATGAATCATATTTGACTTGATCTTGGTGGATAGTGGGTTGTATTAGCTTGATGGATTTTACTTTTGAGTATTTCTACTCTAAAGGTATATTATACATGAAGGCTAGAATACTAATTTTTCTTTACTAGAAATACGAAAGGGTCTTTTCGTAAAATATTATTATAGTAAGGAATTATTCTATTTAAGAGGAAAAATATGCAAATAACCCCCAAAATTGTAAGCCTTTCTCCTTTGTTTTAAAATTTCAATTCAATCTCACATCTTGAGTTGTTTTCTTAGTTTATTATTCTTTAGGCTAGTCAACTTATATTGTGAAGCCATGACCTAATTTTCAAAATGTCAACCTTAACTTACAAACAATAACTATGTAAGTTGAGAAGGGAAATATAACTATTAATTTTTATTAAAACACTTGTTGCATCAATTAAATATTGCTAGCCATCATATTAGGCAGTTGCATTAAAAATTATGACATAAAAATAAAAAAAATTTAAAATTATTTCAACAATAAACTATTTACATGATCACATTAACAATTTTCTGTAGAATGATCAATTGTTTATTATGTCTTATTTTCTATACAAACTAGATTAACAAGGTAGTAAGTACAACATGTTTTAACACATAGAATCCACTTTGTTTTACAAATTACATTCCATTTTTATATAATTTAAATTTAATATTTAA